>CAUYPK010035805.1:0-38613 GCA_963574355.1 Loris lydekkerianus | reverse complement strand
ACTTTTACACTGCTGGTGGGATTGCAAACTAGTACAACCTTTCTGGAAGGAAGTATGGAGAAACCTCAAAGCACTCAAGCTAGACCTCCCATTTGATCCTGCAATCCCATTACTGGGCATCTACCCAGAAGGAAAAAAATTCTTTTATCATAAGGACACTTGTACTAGACTGTTTATCGCAGCTCAATTTACAATCGCCAAAATGTGGAAACAGCCTAAATGCCCACCAAACAACCCAGGAATGGATTAACAAGCTGTGGTATATGCACACCATGGAATACTATTCAGCAATTAAAAAAAAAATGGAGACGTTACATCCTTCGTATTAACCTCAATGGAAGTGGAAGACATTATTCTTAGTAAAGCATCACAAGAATGGAGAAGCATGAATCCTACATACTCAATTTTGATATGAGGACAATTAATGACAATTGAGGTCATGGTGGGGTGGGGGAAGGGGAGAACAGAAAGAGAAGGAAGGAGGGAGGGGTGGGGAAAAGAAGAGCAGAGAGAGGGAAGGAGGGAGGGAGGGAGGTGGGGCCTTGGTGTGTGCCATGCCTTTTGGGGGCAAGACATGATTGCAAGAGGGGCTTTGCCAAACAAATGCAATCAGTGTAACCTGGCTTATTGTACTCTCAATAAATCCCCGACAATAAAAAAAAAAAAAAAAAGAAAGAAAGAAAAAGCTTAGTTCTCGAATCCCCCACTGTGGTTGCTTGTCAGGAACACTTACTTAGGCCTTGCATACATGAAAAATAAATTCCACTTCCATTAAGCCACTGCGGGAAAAATATATATAATCATTCTATGTGTATGAAATGGTATCTTGTATATTGGAATTGCATTTCTCCGATGACTTATGATGTAAAGTATCTTTGTAAGTGCTTTTTAGCTATTTGTATATCTCCTTTACATAAATGTCTTCAAATTCTTTGCCCATTTTTATAAAGTGATTTGTCTTTTTATTGTTGAATTGTAAAGTGCCAACTTCTATCAGTTACACAACATGCAAATTTTTTTTTCCATTCTGTAGGCCATCTTTTCCCTTTTTTGATAGTATCCTTATTGCACAGAGGTTTATAATTTTCATGAAATCAAATTTATTTATCTATTTTTGTTTTGCTTCTTTGTGCCTTGGGTATCATATCTAAGAAATTATTGTCTATTCAATGGTCATAAACACTTATACCTATGTTTTCTTTTGAGACTTTTATAATTTTAACTCTTACATTTATGTTTTTGATACATTCTGAGTTAATATTTGTAACTGATGTAAGGTAAGGGTGTAACTTCATCCTTTTACAGCTGGCTATCTGGTTGTCCCAGCACAATTTGTGGGAAAGACTATTCTTTTCTCATAGAATTATCTTGGTGTCCTTGTTGAAAGCCAGTTGACCCTAAATCTGTTGACTTATTTCTGAACTATCAATTTTATTTCCTTGCTCTACATGCCTCTTCTTATGCCATTATCACATAACTGTGAGCTTATGTCATTATCAGATGGTCTTGGTTGTAATTTATAGTAAGATGTGAAGTCAGGAAGTATCAGTGAACCAACTTTGTTCCTATGTCTCAAGATTGTTGGGCTATTCTGAGTTACTGAAATTTCCGTATGAATTTTAGGATCTGCTTGTCAAGTTCTGTGTCTAGCTCTTGGCAAAACCAGCTGCAGTTTTGTTAGAACAATTAATCTTCATCAATTTTGGAAATACTGACATCTTAATAATATTACCTTCTAATCCATGAAAATGAGCTATCTTTCCAGTTAGTAGGTCTTATTTAATTTCTTTCAAGTATGTTTTGGTTAGTTTCCAGTGCACAAATCTCATTTCTTTGGTTAAGTTCATTTCTAAGTGTTTTGTTATTTTTAAGCTTCTATAAATGGAGTTGTTATCTTAATTTCCCTTTCTGATCACCCATGGCTAGTGTATAGAAAAATAACTGATTTTTGTATATTGAACATGTCTATTGGATCTATTTTTTTTTTTTCTGTGTGGATAACTCAAGGTTTTCTTCATACAGCATCATGTCATCTGCAAATAGAAACACATTAACATCTTTCTTTATATATACATGCCTTTTTCTCCTTTTCCTGGCCCAGTTTCCCTTGCTAGAAGTTCCAGAACAATGTTGAATAGAAGTGGCAAAAAACAGATATTAGGGTCTTGTTCATTTGTTTGTAGGAAAATGTTCAGTTTTTTACAACTTAGTATGTTAACTATAGATTTTTATCAGATTCTCTTTATCAGATTTAGGAAGAACTCTTCTAGTCCTGTACCATGAAAATGTGGATTTTTTTCAAATACTTTTTCTGCATCTTCTGGGATGATCATGTATCTTTTTTGTCTATTATTCTATTAGTGTGGTGTATTACATGGATTGCTTTTCATATGTTAAAACAACCTTGCATTCCTGGGATGAATCTTACTAGGTTATGGTAATAAACCGTGCTGGAATTACTTTGCTAGTGTTTTGTTGAAGATCTTTACATACACATTCATAAAAAACACTGGTCTGTAGTTTTCTTTTTCGTGTGATGTCTTTGCCCAGATTTCAGAATCAGTGGCTTAATAATAAGATGAACTAAAGAGTGTTCCTTTCCCTTCTGTCTTTTGGAAGAGTTTTGGTAGGGCTGGTGCTAATTCTTCTTTACTTGTTTGATTCTGGGCTTTTCTAGTGTGAAGTTTTTTTTATTACAAATTCAGTCTCTTTGCTTGTGATAAGTCTATTCTGATTCTCTCTCCTTTTCAGAATTTGTTGTTGTTGCTGTTTATTTGTTTGGTGACTTTTCTGAAACTAATTGTATAGCCTGTATTCTTTGTCATATGTGATCATTGAATCACATATGCTCATTTTGTTTAATTGTCAGCTAATGGCAGGACAGCAATTCCTTAAATACCTGGCACCAATAAAATCCCAGCCTTTGCCAAGAGGCTTTCTGCGTGTGTTGGGAGGGGAAGCACTTTCAACACTCAGCCAGGCAGTTGACAGCTCTTCCTTAATTTTAACTGCTGCTTATATAGAGCCTTGAGGTTAGCTGGAGGTGAGACTGCAGGTCCTCTTCAGGTGCTTCCTGGCCACACAGACAACCCTGGACATGGGTTCAATCTGAAGCATGCTTCTGGCTTTCTAGAGCCCCATGAATATATTGGAGTTTTTCAAGGCCCTGATGGACAACTTATTCCCCAGCTTTTCTTTTTAAAGTTTTTGACTAGCTAATCATTGCTCCAATCATTATTCACCTCCCTGGAAGTTGCAAAGCAAAACAATGACTTCTAATTGGATGCAAGAAATACTCTCAGACTTTTAGTACTCTTGGTAAATCAGGTCAAATAAGACAACCTTGCAAGCGGGGTCTTCTGGAAAGCCAGTAAATAATTCAAATAATAATTCTCTGGAAATGAGGCTTTGGATGATGCCCAAGCCTGTTTGCTTCTTCCAGTAACTGCCAGGCTACTGGTTTTCACCATGACTGCAGGGCTGATGATTCTCAAGTCTCCCTTCCATAGAGGTAGAAAGGAAAGAATGGCCTAGGGCATTTTAAAGTGTCACAAAGATTGCTCTTACCAAGATTTAGCTATGTTTCTTGAATAAAAAACTCCTAGATGCTGCAAGTCTTTGGCTAAGTTTCAGAGTTCTGATAAAGTTGAGCTGATAAGTTTGTCCATTTTCTCATGGCTTTTATGGGAGAGAGAATTTTTAGATGTACCTCTCCTGCCATCTTTTCCTCATTTGGGGTCTCATTTCTCCAGCTTCTTCAGACTCCTGTAAAAGCTTTATTGCATGTTAGACATCATGAATTTTACCTTTCTAGTTACTGGATGATTTTTATTCATATATATATATATTTTTTTTTTTTTTTAACTTTGTTCTGGGTTGAATTTATTTGGTTTGGAAGCAGTTTGATCCTTGCTTGCCTTGCTCTTAAGATTTGTTAAGTGGGACCAGCATATTGTTTATTCTAGGGTTAGTTAGTCCTCTCTGCCGTGGTGAGACCCTTGTGAGTGTGCTACCTAGTATCCCCCATATGAAAGATTTTTGAATCAGCTGGAGAAAATGGGCACTATGGTCAGGTCTAGTTTGAGCACCAAACACGGTAACTGCTAAATGTTTCAGCCGGTTCATGGCCTGGCTTCTCTTGGTATCCTCCCGTGGATCCACACTGGTTAGAACTCTGCTGTCTCCCTTTGGTTGTGACATGGCCCAGAAAGTCTTTCACAGCAGTAGGCTAGAATAATTATAGGCTCACCTTTTTTGTTTCCCATGCCTTATCATTATTGTTTATTTTCTGATGTTGAGTGTCTTACAAGCCATTGTTTTATATATTTTGTCTAGTAGCTTTGGTTGTTTCAGGTTAGAAGGTAAATCTGTTCAGATCTATTCATTGTTATGGCACATTTGCCAGAAGCAGAAGTTAGTTTGCTCATTTTGGGCCTGAGGCTTTAATTTATATCTAAATCACTTACCTGTTTTAATCAAATGGTATTAGACTTCATATTATGTTCATTAGGATAAATGTGTGCTATTTTATACATAGTTACTAGTAACCTAAGGTTAAATAGTGTCCTTTCTTTCAGGTAAGAACCCCTAATGTGTTTCATTTCTCCACAGTTATGCCTATTAGAAAGTGTAGTTTCATTCGATTAAGATATCCTTAGTAATGTAATGGAAAAAACATATACATGCACTACAGACAGAAGATCTGCCCGGAATCTGGGTCCTTTACATTTATTGGTACAACTCTGGGAAAGATGCCTGATGTCTTTCAACCTTTGTTTATTCATCTGTAAATGAGGCTACTTAAATTTGTTGTGTAGATGACAAATTAAGCATCTGACAAATATTAAATCCTGGCTAAATGTAAGGAAATCCTCTTTCCTCCTTGTAATTATGTAATCTTCAGTGTGCAGGTAACTGTGGATTTAGTTATCAACAAAGGATTACATACTGCGTTGAGATCCGTCCTACCAAGAAACAGAAGCTCCATCAGCTGTGGCCGATAGACTACCGAGAATGCCCTGTGATGCCTTCCTCTCAGGTTTACAAATGTAGCTTTAGGAGCTGTTTGCATGTGGCCACTTGGAAAGTTGGCAAATGGAGCAAGGTTGGTTTATAATTACGAATTTAAAATCTTATGAGTAATACTTTCTAGTTATAGGATGCCCAGTGATCTATCTAACTAGATCTTTAAAGGTATCTCATCTTCCTATGGTCTAGAAACCACTTTAACAGTTATTTGTGTACATATCTTACATCTGTTCCCACACTTACTATAACTTGGTTAAAGCAGAGACCATAACTAAGACTTATTTCTATTCCTCAGAGAACCCTGAGTAATGGCTTGCACTTTGAGTCAGTGCTTAAGAAATATTTATTGGTTAAGTAAAGAAGTAAACAAATCTAACATCTGAGTAATAAAAGTTACTTACATTATATCCTATTCCTAATTTCATGGATAAAAAAATAAGTAAATATTACTTTGAAAACTTAGCGTATAACTTAATGACAAAAAAAGCTCACAGTAGTCTTAATCACTGTTGTTGATTAATGTTTAGTATGTATTTACAATGTATTGTTCCTGCTACTGCACAAAATAAGTGAAAAAAGAAGCCAGGAACTGAGTTAGAATGGATTCAGGCTCAGGTTGAAGGCTATTTCCACCTGTGATGCTCTAGCCTCCATCATATTTATTTATTTATTTTATTTTATTTTTTGCAGTTTTTGGCTGGGGCTGGGTTTGAACCCACCACCTCCAGTATATGAGGCTGGCGCCCTACTCCTTTGAGCCACAGGCACTGCCCAGCCTCCATCATATTTTTTCATCTCCAGTGGTTCTGGCCACTATTGATACTTAATTTGTTCCAAGAGGGCTTAGTCTGAGAGGAGGAGGCTTGGATTTCCTGGGTTGTTATTTCTCATCTAGTTCAGCCTCCTGTTCTCCTCTGTTCACAGTGCTCAGTGACTTGTGGAATCGGGGTAACGGAGAGACAAGTGGAATGCTTGGCTGAAAACGGCCGGTCCAGTGACTTATGTTTAAAACGATTAAAACCAGATGCTCAAAAGAAATGTTATGTCAATGACTGTAAGTAACAGGCTTCAAAAATCTACTTAGTACCTAAGTTTTCAAAGAAGACTTAGTTAAAATGTGACAATAAATATTTGTAGTAGACACCCACTCCACAAAGGGAGGGTCAGATTTTCAGTGTATCCATCCTGTGATTCAGTTCATGCTTTGCCTGCGATTTCTTTTGTGTTGATAAATTCTGTTAACTTGTCTTTGAAGGTAAATCCTTTACCACCTGCAAAGAAATTCAAGTGAAAAACAATATCACTAAGGATGGTGATTATTACCTTAACATTAAAGGAAGAATAATAAAGGTATTATGAAGACAATTCCTATTTGATTTTAACAGACCATTGACTTTGGAAAAAGTTTTTCTAGATGTTTGCATTTTTCCTTTAGATCTATTGTGTAGGCATGCACTTGGAGAACCCCAAGGAATATTTACCACTGGTCAAAGGTGAAGACAACTTTTCTGAAGTGTATGGCCTTAGGTATGAGTTGTGTTTTGGCTTATCTGTGCATTTTCATGGTCTTCCAATTTCACGGAGGACCATGAATTAGAGAATTAGAGAATTAGAAGAATTAGAAGTTTTCTACTAATTAGAGAATTAGAAGTTTTAGTCTTCAGGGTGTTACTGGAATAACTGGTGTGTGGGCATAAATAATTTAGAAGCAGGTGCATGCTTTATGCCCTAAGCTAGATATTATCCACATCTGTTCATTAATAAAGACTGGAGGCTGGATGTAGCACCTCATGCCTGTATTTCCAGCACTTTGGGAGCCAAGGTGAAAGGATTTTTTAAGGCCAGGAGTTTGAAGATCAGTGTGGGTAAAATGGTGAGACAGCATTTCTAAAAGAAAAAAAAAAAAAAAAGCTGAGTATGGTGGTATCATGTGTATGCATAGCTACTCAGGAGGCTGAAGCAGGAGGACATTTAGAACCCAGGAGTTCAAGGTTACAGTGAGCTGTGACGGAGCCATTGTACTCCAGCCTGCATGACAAAATGACCCTCTGTCTCTAAAGAAATAAATATATAAATAAATAAACAGACACAATAAAGTCTCGAAGGTTTGTACTCACCTACAGACTGCCTAAGAGTTCTGTGGATGAACAGTGGGATACAGAGAGTGTAAGAATTTAAGACCTACATGGAATTTCATAGAAATAAAATTAATTCCAGTGCCAAAAGCTAGGAAATGACAGCTCAAGTATTTCCTACAAATTTTTCTTAAATTTCCCACTGACAATTTTTTTATGTTAACCTGCAGTGATTTTTACTTCTTTTCCATTTAACTTATTGACACTGTAATATTGAAGACCAGAAATGTGTCTTTTATCTTCCCACTTCCAAAGTTTACCATTTGTCTGCATTATGTGGATATCTATATCTAAAGCTAGAAATACTGCAATGTTGTTACAGGCTACGAAATCCCTATGAATGTCCTTTTAATGGAAGTAGGAGGCAAGACTGTGAATGTAAAAATGACTATGTGGCTGCTGGATACACAGTTTTCAGCAAAATAAGAGTTGATCTCAATTCCATGCAGATTAAAAGTAAGTGCTAAATCTCTGCTTTCCCCACAAAAAGTCTACATTTGCTTATTTAAGTCTCACAACATGCCAATATATGTGATAGCCAAAGTATAGACAAAGGCCTTGTGCAAAAATTAGTTAAAAAAAAATCTAAAGTTATTAACTGCACACTTTCTCTGCAATGGCCTGTGCCAGGAAGATCCTTATTAAAAACGTAGTAGTGAAACAATGATAAGGTACCGCCCTTCCAAGATAGAAGTCTGTACCTTAAAACCCCCAGCTACATTAAAGGTAAGGAAGCTAATATCCTCAGTGTACAGTATAATAACTTGTAGAAGGTTTTTACAGGGTTTAAAGCAATAACTTACCAAATATTTTCCCATGCATTATGTCAGGTTATCATTAAGGCAAAATGTCACAAAGTTATAAATAATGGAATTAAGCGGGAGTCAAATGACTGTCTCAATACATCCAGTTGGTAACCAACATTGGGGGGAAACCCCATGTCCTATTCACAGATGTCAGATTATAGATCATACTGCGTATCTGGGAAGTAATTTATAGTGTAGCCAAGTTCGAACATAGTTATGGAACTTAATATACTTTGGGCATAATGCAGCCTGCCACCCTGAAAGTTACCGTCTCCATACAGAGGTAAAGAAGTTCATTCCCGAAGAAGAGACTCCATCCCAACTGCCCCTAAGGCTTCGGTGCCTTGCATGGTTCATAAATCCTAGAAAAACAATTTGTTGAGACAACACATACATGAATACATAATATCTAAATTATAATCATATAATGAGGAATTGTTATTGTTAGCAATGATGCCTACAATTTACTGAAAATCCACCATTCACTGTGGTGGTTTTACTGAAAGTAGAGTTACTACTTAAATATTGCCATAGTTAAGATCATAAACTCTGGAGTCAGTCTGTCTGGGCATAAATTCCTTGTCTCTCTTTACTAGCTATGTGACCCTGGGCACACCTCATTAAGAGTAGGTTTTCCATCATCTGTAAAATAAGAAGCTGCCTCTAAGGTTTTTTTGTTTTTTTGTTTTTTTTTTTTCCTTTTTCTCATCTTCCTTTCCTTGCTTTTGCCTTTTTTCTCTCTCTCTCATACTTTTAACATACCCAGTCATTGTCTTACACACAGTAAATACTCTGTAAATACTGGTTATTATTTACCAGTGTGTATGTGTCAGGTAATTAATATTGTAAAGTATGGAGGAGACACTTGGTCTTTTAAAAAGATCATTAGTCTTTTTAAAAATTAATTTCTCAAACAAACCAGCCATTTTGCCAGGCATTAGCCTAGTTCTTAAGAGTACAACATCAAATATATACCTTTTTACTTCTTCCCTTTTCCTTTCCCAAACTTGCATAAGAGCCCAGGGTTGACCAGGTGAAACCTCCACCCACTCTGCACCTGCCCACTCTGCACGGCCCCTTGACTGACGTCCCTTTATGTGAGTGACGACTAAGCTTACACAGACCCTTAGTGCCGCCAGCTAATCCTACTGTATCTCCCTTGTCTAGTCTCTCTCCCACTTACTTACACATCTAACTCGGATCTTCTCTGGCTCCAAATTTCAGAATTTTTAACACCTCCATGCCACTCAAGGCTGATGACTGTCCTGTCTCACTGAGGCAGTGGAACAACTAGAGGAAATTCCTCCAGTTCCCATGGCTACGTCTCCCAACTGCCTAAATCTTTACCTATGTGCCTTCTCTCCAACGTACTGGGGGTGAACTCTTCATGCTCCCACCTAAGGCAAATTCCTCTACACGTGCTCCAAGTTCATTGTTTTAGCCAATTTCCCTTTCTCTCTCACATCCTCACTTCTTCCTCTCTGCTGGGTCATTTACATTTTGCATACAGAAACATGTTCTATTTTCTCTCGTCACATCCTCTTGACTTTCTTCCCCTCCAGCCACTGTTTAATCTTTTGTGTTCCTTTATAGTAAAATATACTAACTGAGTTATTATTCTCACTCTCTAATTTCTCCCCTTCCCCCGTGCTTTCCTGAACTAAATCTAATAGTTCTCCTATTCATACCTCTCCCAGGAAACAGTCCTTGTCAAAATCACCAGTGACTTCTGTTCCCTTAAATCCAGTGATACATTCTGGGTTTTCATCATGCACCCTTCACCAGCAGCTTGGCTTTCAGGACTTCACCTTCTTGTGATTGGCACCTTCTGTGGCCGTTCTTTCTCCTGTGCTTCCCACCGTTCCTCATCTTGGCTCCTTACTCTTCATCTTCCACAACACTGCATGCCGAGGAGCTTAAGTTCTCAGTCATTCCGTTGGGAATCTCATTCAATTTGTAGATTTCAAATACCACCTTTAAATGACAGACCCAAGTGCATATTTCCAACATGGATTTCTACCCTAAACTTCAAAAATCCAACTGTCTGCTCAACATGTGCATGGGAATGTCCAATAGGACAATTCAGCATATCCAAAAGTGAATTTTCAGTATTTCCTGCCACACGGTCTCCACCCCAAATTTTTACCATTACAGTGAATGGCAACTATAATCCTGTAGTTAATTTAGCAAAAACCTGCCTTCCTCCTGTACCCACAATCAATCCACCATCAAAGTCTGTCAGGTGGGTCTTCAGCATGCATACTGCTATGGACAGAATCCTGCCTCCCGCCACCACCAAAATGCACAGGTCAAAGCCTGAACCCTCAGTGTGATGGCATTTGGAAGTGAGGCTGTGGTATGTAATTGGATTTATAAATGTGAGGCCCTCATAATGGGATGAGTGCCCTTATAGGAAGGGAAGGAGCTGGGAAAGCTCTCTCTCTCAGGAGAAGGCATGGTAGGAAGGCAGCCATTGCCCTTGAGGAAGGGAACCCTCACCGGAAGCTGACCATGCTAGCTTCCTGGTTTCCAGCTTCCAGAACCATGAGAGATCAATTTTATTGAGTCAGATACCCAGTCTATGGTACTTTATTATGGCAGCCCAGACTGTGTAAGACATACACCAAATTTCACTTTTCACTACGTCATTTGACTTCATTTGCTACCACCTGGTCTAAGTCTGCATCATTTTTTATAGGGATTATGCTGCCTGTGGGCTGGTGTTCCTACTTCAGTGCTGCACTACTCGCCCCCCTCTAGACCAAGGTCTCTTCTCAACAGATAAGCCAGAGTGATTCCCTAGAATAGCCATGTCCCGTCTTGTTTATATACATTATCCATCTGGTCTTTTTAACAACCTCAAAGGCTGCTCAAAACTCTCCAAACATTTCCCATTTAGCTCAGAGTAAAATCTTTGCCAGTCCACAAAACTCCACCTGACAGCCCCGTCTCCATTCCCTTCCTACTTCCAGTCCCCTTGCCCCTCCCTCCCACCCTGTCCACTGTACCCCAGACACACCCCTGTCCTTGCTGTTCCTTGGACACACCAGGCGTGTTCCTGCCTTGAGCCCTGTGTACTTACTCTTCTATCTGCCTGGCACACCTGCCTCACAGTTACCACTTCGTTTCTTTTGAGTTTTTGATGAAATTCATCTTCTCAATAAGGTCAGCCAGGAACATTCTTCATTCCTAAATTCTCTTCCTTGATCTATTTTTTTTGCACAGCAAATATTACTTCTAACATATAGCATAAGATTTGCCTTATTACTTTTCTCTCTCTGGTAGGACTCAGGTTTCAGCAGCCTGTGTTTCATCCCCCGTTATGTTCACAGTATCTGTGACACTTCCCAGTGCACAATAAATATCAGCTGCATTGAAAGTCTGCATTTTCCTTATGACGCTCATAGGAACACCTGTCTTGAACAATCTTGAAGAGACATGTAGGGTAACTAAGGTAGGGATAAGAGATTCAGGGGGAGGGAGAAGCATGAACAAAAGTATGGAAAGGTGATGCTAGAGAATGAGAACTATTCCAGCTTTGTCTAAACATGAATCAGATGGAGATTATGGGATGGATGGGGGCCAGTTACAGATGATCCCAAAGGCCTGATGGTGACGAGAGGGGACACGAAGACAAACAGCTGAATTGTATCTTGCAAGTCATAGCAGATAGTGGAGTAAAGGCAGAACTGGTAAAGGAACAGACTTGGTTGGAGGGAGAACACATTATATCCATGAAAACAATTAGGAAGTTAATGTAATAATTCAGATAGAAAGTGTTGAGGGACTGAATTAGGGACATGGGTCAGAATCTGGTCCTATCTGAGAAATATTAAAGTGGTCGATTCTACGGGATTTTATGACAGAAAGGCTGTGGAATTAGTGACATAGAATATTTAGAATGATTTCCAAAATAGCCAGGTGGATGGTGGTAGCTATTGAGACAGGAAATATAGTAGGGTAATAAATTTGGAGAAAAAGATGATTTTCATGCATTTAGCTCTGGACATATTAAGTCAGAGCTAACATCATATTATCTATGGATCATAATAGGAGGTTGAAATATGTTCTGTAACCCATCAGAGTCAGGTAGACTAGATATGTACTTATAGGTCATCATTTATAAAACCAAGGCCATTGGTTGGTCATCATGCTTTTGGAGGAGGTAGTAGCAAAAGAAGCTTTGAAAGTTGCATCTCTGTTCTGACCCGGCCTAACCCCTAAATGTCACACATGATCAGTGGTGTGCATGTGAATGTTTAACAGTCACATATCTGGGAGGAGGAAAAGTCAGATTTGTAGTATTGGGCAATTTCTACGGTGTGTACACACAGGGAATCCCCACCACGGCCAATTGTAAGCTGTCAACACGGCCTCCTCGCACAAGGCACTGGGAAGACGTGCACATGGTTGGCCCTCACTAGTTCTTACAAGCTGGTTCTGGAACACCACGATAAGCCTACTGGTTTCAGAAAGTGTCCTTGGAAACATGATGGATATTTCTAGAAATGCTACCTTTGGGGATTGCCTCCAGGGGACTGGTGTCATCATAGGGAATGCAGTTATCTTGCAGCTTGAAAAGTGAAGTGATTTGAAATAACACTAAGGGAGATGACAGTCACTGGGTGTATGGTTTGGTTGGGATATTATTTAAGTGATTCAAACGTGATTAAGTGATTGAAGCAGCTAACTTTTAGGCTCCTGCCAACCGATGATTGATAGAGCCATGTTTCTATTTTTGGTACTTTATCAAAATCTCCAGCACTATTGCCAATCAGGATATACACACATTTTATTAGCAATGTTAGCAAAAGGAAGATTGAAAAGAAAAGACAGAATAATACAATGACATAAGAAATGAAAGGAAATACCACCCTTTTTAGCACAGAGCTTTTGAATTGCCTAATGCATCAACATACACATGCATATAGGTTGTCTACAAGCATATATAGACTTGATATTGCTTTGTCACATCGATTTACCTTTAAATAATCTTATTTTTCCTTCAGCAACTTTGCTCCTAAACCTATTTCATCTATTTTAGGTATTCATTCTGATATAAAATATAATAAAACATTTATTTAGTTTTTAAACCTATTTCATTATAGATGTACCTGCTGTTTTAGGGCAATTTATGAGATGAACATTTTTGTATCAAAAAATGTATTTATTTAGAACCTGTTTTAGGTTATGTGCTATAATCAGGAAAATTTTTACTTACATTTTTAAAAATAATTATCAACATATATATTGAAGAACATAATATGAGAACTGTGTTTGACAAGAAGACTGTCTCAATCATACAGCATTTCATTTATTATTTTCTAGCTACAGACCTTGTTTTTTCCCGGACAGTCTTTGGAAAGGCAGTTCCGTTTGCCACAGCTGGAGATTGCTACAGTGCTGCCAGATGCCCACAGGTATTTCACATTTGATTATTTTTTCCCATCACTATGAAAAAAAAAAAAAAATAACACTTGATAGTGCTTCCCTTCATTCATTTTTTGATGAAAATATTGCAAAAAACACAGTAAATAGAAATGCAAAACTTCTCATATGTACTTTATTTCAAAAGTTATGAATAAACTTTGCCAATTGAGCTTATTTGAAAGGTACAATAAAAATTTTAAGTTGTTTAGATTCTATTTCTCCTTCCATGATAATACATCATTTTTCAGTTTTGACCAGGTCCATGGCAATGAATGGACTTGGCTATTTAAGAGTCGGGTGTTTAATTTCCACATATTTGTGAACTTTCCAAATTTCTTTCTGTTTTTTTTATCTCTATTTTTATTCCACTGTGGTTTGAAAGCATACTCTATAGTATTACTTCAGTCTTTTTTACATTTTTTGAGCTTGTTTTATGATATAGCATATAATTTATCCTGGGAACTATTGAATACATGCTCAGGAGGCGTGAGCATCCGTCCCCTCATTGCTGGGGGAAGGGTTCCATAGGCCACTTGTTGGTTTACAGCCGTCCAGCTCTTCCTTTTCCTTCCTTCCATTCAGACTCCTGAATGTCTGCCAATGTTATTTTTGAATTGTCTATTTCTCCCTTCAATCTTGCTTCATGCACTTTGCTTAGTTTATTTACTTTGGGGCTTTTTTGTACAGGAGTATATGTTTTTAAGTGTCCTAATTACCCAGTAGTAGGTTGATATCTTTACCATCGATTGCTCTTTACCCACAGGATATTTTTTGTTTTAAAGTCTAATTTATCTGATGTTTGCATAGCCACTCCGACTCTCTGAGAGTTGCTGTCTAAATTTTCATCTTTACTTTCAACTTATTTATATCTTTGGATCTAGTGTTTTTGGTCTGCTATGTTCCCGTAGAGCATATGAGCATTTTGTTAGATTGTTGCCTTTTGATTCATATCCACCATCTTTATTTTCTATATGTTCTGTGCTGTCTGTCTTCCACTGTTCTTTACTGCTTCCTTTTTTGCTCGGTGAATGTTACCTAGAGTAACATTTAAATTTCCTAATGTTTTCACTATTTTTTTTAATTGCTTCTTTAGCAATTATTCACAGACTTACTATATATGTGTGTGTGCATACTATAGAGAGTATATATGTATAATATTTCCTATTTCCTATTTTTACTATTAAACATTTTTGTATTTCCAGTAAAATATAAACATTATTCTCTTCTATATGGCCTATTTCATTCTTCTTTGTTGGTGCTATGTCCATTAAACTTAAATGCAACAAACCACAATGTATTGTTATAAAATTACCTTATATAATTTTATGCCTTTTAGAGAATTAAGAAAAGAAATTAGAGCAATTATACATTCATTGAGTTTTTAAAAATATAAACCTTTTTATTTAATATTCTTGGTTGTCCTTTATTTCTTCCTGTGGATTGGACTTATTATCAGGAATCATTTTCTTACACCAAAACAGCTTTTCTTCCATCTGCATTATTTGTGCGATTGTTGTCAAATATATTACATTTCTGTATATTATAGGCCAATAATACAATTATCTACATCTTGGTTTATACAACTGTTTTTAAATCAGTTAAGAAGAAAGGTGAGGAAATATGCAATTATAGTGTCTTTTATACTTACCAACATAATTGCCTTTACCAGTACTCTCAGATTGTTTTGTGTCAATTTGTATTATAGTAAATATAATACTTATATTTTTATTGATTTTCTCTATTTGATAAGACTTTTTACCACACATTCTTTTTTTTTTTTTTTTTTTGCAGTTTTTGGCGGGGTTAGGTTTGAACCCACCTCCAGCATATGGGGCCGGTGCCCTACTCCTTTGAGCCACAGGTGCCGCCCTACCACACATTCTTTTCCTTTTTTAGACGTGATTTTCCTTAGTTTGAACATATTCATATCAGCTTCATTAACTTCTTTGTCTGCTTAGTCTAACATCTGTTCCCTCTCAAAGGCGGTTTTTGTTGCCTTTTTCCCCATATATGAGGAATCCTTCCAAGTTTCTTTTTATGTCTCTTAATTTTTTGTTGAAAACTGGTCACTTTTGGTAATATATTTTATCAACTTTGGATACTAATTATCTCCTCTCCTTTGGTACTTCTTGCTGTTATTGTTGTTGTTTGCTTGTGTATTGTTTTATTTCTTTTTTTAGTTTCTTGGCTGACCTGTTTCAGTGAATTCTATTTTTTCCCTCTCAGGGGAAATAGCCGTAGGCACACACGGTCACCTCAATGTGCCTCTTCCCCAGGAATGACAGTGGTCTCTGCTGGAAGAGTGATTCAGCTCCTTCTCCAGGACCCCCTGTTACATTTCTCACTGGTTCGACTCTACTGATACCATCATCTGCTCGTTGTCTCCACTCCTTGCTAGATGATTGTTCTGGTCTTTCAATGACATCCTGAAAGCATAAATTACTCCACGGTTGATTCAATTAAATTGAGCCCTCTCCCCCCAGCCTCAACTAGTTGTATAGGTCAGTCTTTGAGATTAGGAAAGAACAAGGGGAACCCTTCTTTACTCCTTCCCTGGTTCTTTCTGTTAACCTTCAATATCATCTATTATATTTCTTGTTGCTGTCCTTAAGATACCACCCTCCTCTTTACTGTACACCACTAAAATCTTGTTTTTAATAGCATCCGTAAATTGGAACTTACCTACGTTCTATCCCGAATAAGCTCAGTCCCATTAAGGAAAGCTATGGAATTTTCAGGCTATACAACTTGTTTCTCTCCCTGGGAAGAACCTCTGCACCTATCCAGTGGATCTGGGGGCAGGGACGGTCGCGTATTATTCAGAACAATACCCCTACTCTACAAACAGGGTCCTGCGTCATGGCATTGGGCTTTGGTCTTGGATTTTGCTTCTCAGCATGGAAGCTCTTCCCTACCAATGCTTTGGGGTATGGATGATTCATGTTTAGTGTTTTTGGTCTACTGTGCGTAAGATAGATCATCTGCTCTATGAGTAAGAACTGGGTGGAAAAAGGGAGCTTCAGCCTCTCAGCTACTCTTGCTTCTCATAAACCTTTTGAAATACAGAGCTGGGTGAGACATGAAATGCTGGTGGCCTGCCCCTCCAAGGAGATGGTGGGAGAATGGAGTCCTAGGTTCTTAACTGCACCCACCATGAGCTGAGCTGTGAGAGAGAAAGGGTGGGCCATGGCTCTCACTCTTCATACCTAGAGTTAGTAGATTTTCTCTGATAAATGTTTCTCTACTTGCTGTATAACCTTATGACAATTATCAGAGATGTGTAGTCATCAATTTTATAATTTTCACTAGTTGTGCTTGTTTCACTGGAGAAAGTGCACAAGGGCTACTCACATTGCCATTCAAAGAGTGCTTCTTCTCTTGGCTATCTTTTGTCAGAGCAGTTAACTCTATGAGGGAATCCTCTGTTCCCACTCAATCTTTGAGGCTGGTTAGCTCTAATCTTGCCTGTACTTCCTCTTCCCAGTTACCTAGTTCATTGTAGGTGGTGATTACATCCTACATTGGCTAAGACTCCCCTGATGAGGCTCCTTCTCTTCTGAAGGCTTGCGTTGTTTCTTCAACACCTGTTCTAACATCAACATTAGTATTTTAATGGGATGTTCAACCGGCAGCCTGTGTGTCACATGCTGATTTTTCTAAGGACATTTTTTGCTTATCTTTGGTGTCTGACACAGTGAAAAGTATGCATGGATTTTTTTTTTCTTTGCTAACCAGCTGCCATTTGTGTTTAGGTATTTAATGCATGGCCCAGGGCAATTCTAATTCTTCCAATGTGCAGCAGAGAAAAAAAAGGTTAGACACCGATCTGTTCCCTGGCATATGGAGATCTTTTGTTGGTGACACTTCACTTTGACCCCTTTAAATGGAAATTATTCATTCTCCAATGGCAAACCCACCTCAGAACTGGTCAGCTTTGTCCAAAAACCCATCCTCTTTTTAAGCTATGCCTTCTGGTCATATACATGATGTGATTAGAGAGAATAAATTGTCAATGCAATTTAGCAGTGTGAACAATCTTGCTAATACAAGTCCTCACGGAAGTCATTACATTGAGAAGTTCACCAAATTCTGGAAATCTGCTCCTTGTCATTATGTAAATTAAGTAAATTCTGGCCAATGAGACAACAACATACTTCATAGGAGACTGATATACAAGTAAATCATCTAACTGTCAAATGGAATCAAAATACCTTGTATTTTATTTATGAACTCTCCTCATAGGAAATATCATAACAGAAATCACAATGAAAATTTTTGATGGGTATGGAATCTGAATAAGAGGTATTTACACAATCAGATTTTAAAATAAGATAGTTTTTCTCCATTTCTTTCTAACTCCATTTCTCCAATTTCTGTGTAATCTGATTTTTCCACATAATATTTTGAGAGAGTTAGGTAGCCATAAACTGGGCAATCACTGTTTATAGTTGAATAAATGGACATTTCATATTAACAATATGTCCAAGATCCTTGAGAAAGAATAGGCAGAACCAGTAATAACATTTCCCTCTCTATCAAGGCAAGATGCCTCACTCAGACAGTTTTAAAGGCATTTCTAGAATACAAAGCTTTATTTCAAAAGTTAAGGATATTATTTGGGCATATAGACACCTTTGTCTAAAGGAGCCGTGCCTTTATTTTCAGTCTGCATTCTTTTGCTCAAGGCTACTGTTACCAAAAATACAAACTGCCCAGTATTTTTGGAGACATTCTGGTGAATATATAAACCAGATTTTGTGTTAAGTTACACAGCATTTGCATGAATACTCTCCAGATGTTTGATGTCACAGAAAGAACTTATTCTGTTGTTTGGGATTCATCAAAACCACATCCTCTGTGTTTGCATATGACAGGGTACCCTGGACATGAATGCTCAAAGGAGAATGGACACATATGGCTCTCTTTAGGGAACATAAACTCTGCCACATTGCAATATGAGATGAAGTTAAGGAGTGTAAGGTGATTGTAGAATACATATGTCAAAAATGAGGTAAAGTAAACGTCGTTTACTTTTTGCAGACACACACACACACACACAATATGGATCTCTTTAGCTGGTTTGTAATTAATATTTGATTACATAAGAAAAAGAGAAATATTCACATTCCGCCAATTCCAGAAGAGCAAAGCCAGCCTCATTTAGATTGTGTAGGGTCAGTAATTATGTATTTAGAATGCGTATTTTTTATTATCAGATGTCGGGTTGAATATGCAGAAATTGTACCTTCTGATTATATTGATGGTTCATCTCTTGCGTTTTTTTTTTTTTGTCCACTTGATTGGTCTTGTCACTGAAAGCAGCTCATTCAATTTTCCTTTTATGGAGGTGTTCATTTATGTTTCCTTGAACCCCTTACAGCTTTTGTCCCCTAAAATCTGTTGCTGTGTTATTTAATACCCAATACTGATGTGTTACACCTTCACTGTGGATCACGAAGTTAGCATTTCCTTGTCATAGTTTTCTCCTTTGTCCCTTCTCAAGATCATTACTCCTCTCTTTTTATACCCAGTTGCCTGGTATATTTTTTTTATCCATCCTTTTATTATTTTTTTTTTCTTATTTTGTTTTAATTCAGGTAAAATGAGGGTACATACGATTAGGTTACATAGTTTGTTTTTGTAAGGTAACATCTGAGTTGGATCCTTCACCCAGGAAGTGTGCCATAGACCCATACAGTGTACCTGTTGGGTGTGAAGTTACCCCCCTTCCCCGACCCCCTTCTTAAATTTAAATGAGTTTTTCTTTTATGTGAGCATGTAGTTGTTAGTTTACTATTTTCAAAGTAGCACCGAGTACATGTGATGCTTCTTTTTTCATTACTGTGATCCTTCTCTTAGGAGAATGCTCTTCAAATCCATCCAGGTTTTCCCAAAAGATATAAAATTTCTGTCTTTTTTATGGCTGCATAGTATTCTATGGTATATGTGTACTACAATGTGTTAATCCATTCGTGTGTTGAAGGGTACTTTGGGCTGTTTCCGTAGCTTTGTGATTGTGAATTGTGCTGCTGTAAACACAAGGGCAAATGCTCTTATGGTAATTTTTTTTTTCCTTTGCAGTAAATGCCTAGTAATGGTATTGCAGGATCAAGTGGTAGCTCTACTATTAGTTCTTTGAGGAATCTCTTACTTTTTTCCACAGAGGCTGTACTAGTTTGCAGTCCCACCAACAGTGGGGGGATGTTCCCTTCTCTCTGTACCCACTCCAACACCCATTGCTTTGGGACCTTGTGATGTGGGCCATACTTGCTGGGAGTAGGTGGTATCTTGAAGTGGTTTTGATTAGCATTTCTTGCACTTTTCAAGATTATCGGTCATTCATCTGTCCTCCTGGGAAAATTTTCTGTTCATATCTTTTTCCTAGTTTTTAGTGGGGTTGTTTGCTCTTTACTTGTTGCTTCTTGAGTTCTTTGTAGATTCTAGTTTTAAGCCTTTTGTTAGATTCATAGCACACAAATATTTCCATCCTTTTATTTTTAACGTTATTTTAGGTGTGTCTTATATAGACAGCATGCATATATGGATTTTGTTCTGTAAGCCACTTGGAATTAAAAAAATAGATGTTCTATTCATTCACATTTAAAATTTTATTTTTAAATATGGTATACAATAAAATTGTCTTTTTTGGTGTATAGTTCTATGAGTTTTAACATACGTACAAATTCTTGTTATCATCACCACAGTCAGAATACAGAACAGTTCTCTTACCCAAAACAACTTCCTCACACTGCCTTGTTTGAGTTGGCCTCTTCTGCCCACCTAACTCCTGGCAAACACGGATCTTTTCTCTGTTGCTATAGTTTTGCCTTTTCTGGAATATCACATAAATGTCATCTGAACGTAATCATAAAGTATGCAACCCTTTGAGTCTGGCTCCTTGTATTCAACGTAGTGCCTTTGAGAACCTCCATGTTGTCACATGGATCCATAATTGTTCCTGTCTGCTGCTGGGGACTCCACACTTCGGCTATCTGTCCATTTACCTATTGGAAGATAATGGGTTGTTACCAGATTTTGCAGTTTTGATACAGGTTTTTGTACAAGTTTCGTGTGAACATAAGTTTTCATTTCTCTAGGATAAATTCCTAGGAGTGGGGTTGCAGGGTCCCCTGGTACATCTAAGAAACTGCCACACTGTTCCAAGAGTGGCTGTACTATTTTATATTTACACAGCAAAGGTCTCTTTGCTTCCTCTTTAGCACTGGGATTGTTGAGTTTCACTTGTTTTCCCGTCTTTGGTGGTATCGGGTTGTGGTTTTTATTTGCATTTCTTGAATGTTTAATGATGCTGAGCGTCTTTTAATTGCCCTCTGTATATTCTCTTTGGTGAAGTATATGTTCAAATCTTTTGTCCACTTTTAAAATTAATTAGTTTTTTCTTTGGCTGTTGAATTTTTAGAATTCTGGATATAATATTCTGGATATAAATCTTTGTTTGAGACGACTTTTAGAAATATTTTTTCCTGGTCTAAGCCTTGTCTTTTCTGTCTCTCAAGTATTTCTCATAGGGCAGAAGTTTTCAAGTTTGATGAAATCAAATTTATAATTTTTCCTTTTGTAGGTTTTAATGTCATATCTAAGAAATTTTTTTTAAAAACCCAAATTACAAAGATTTTCTCCTTTTTTGAAGTTTTCATCAAAAACTTTTATAGTTTTATTCATGTCTAGGCCTATAATTTATTTTGAGCTAATTTTTGTAAAAAGTCTAAGGGTTTCTGCACATTGCTATCCAATTGTTCTAACACCCTGTATTGAAAAATGTAATGTTTTCTCCACTTAATTGCCTTTTCACCTTTGTCAAAAGTCAATTTGTTATATTTATGTAAGTGTATTTCTGGATTCTGGATTCTGCATTCTGTTCTATTGCTCTACATGTCTTTGGCTTCACCCACACCACACTGATTGATTGGGATAACTTTATGATGAATGTTAAAAAAGGTAGTGTGGGTGCCACAACTTTTTTCTTCCATTTAAAGAGTGTTTTAAAAGGAAGCAGGTTTTGACTATTTTTATTTCTTAGCTTTTCTGTATAAATTTTCACCTTCTATATCTACAAAAATTCCTGGTGGGATTTGTGTTGGAATTTATTGGATGTATAGATTATACATAACAAAATTATGTACAATGTATTCTGAAATTATAAAATACAATGATTTGATCAGTCTTCACAAACCAACTAGTCATACCAACAAGTGGAACATTAAATTTACGTCTCCCTATGTACCCTTCCTCAGTCTTACATCCATCCTTTTTTTTTTTTTTTCTTCTTTTCTTTTCTTTCTTCTTCCAATTTCTTGAATTCCTAGGTCTTTTGAATCATTCTGCTTTGTTTAGTTGTTCCTTCTAAAAAATGTCAGGAAAGTGGAAGAGGAAATAAACTTCATAATACTATTAAAATACAGATTTTTTAGTTGCTCCTATGTTGAACTAACTTTTTAGGTTAAAAATTAAGTTTGAGGTTTAAATTTTAAGCTACATGAATATAGGATTTGAAATAATTAATAGATTCATTCACTCATTTACTACTTCTGAAGTCCCCTAGGAATGTTCCAGCCCTGTTCTTATGGTACTTACTGTTCTCTCGTTACACTGCGTTTACTTAGGTACATATTATTAGATGTAGGGGGAGATCTGTCTTTGAACTCTGAACTCCCATAGTTGTTGACACCATGTCTGTCACTCAATTAATTTTGAAAAAGTGAATGAAATGCATTTTTAGCCCTGTTTACATCATCACAAATTTCAGATGATTTTCTTTTTTTACCATTTTTTGAAATTTTTTAATGTTGAATTGCTTTTTAAATGGAGACTAAGTATAAGAGTATAGTTTGTGAAAATTAGGCTGGAGTGGTAGATATTTCTAGACTCACTTGATTGTGTTAATGACAACTTAAACAGTCAGTAAGATTCCTTCCACTTACCTCCAGTGTGTATGTATTCACGTGTTTCCAAGTCACATTAATCAAGAAGGTGTATGTAAATGAATGGATGAGTGGAGTGAAGTATTAGGGTGTGAAAACATGATCTGTCCCCCCGTAGCCGCTCAGCAAACGTCTAGGTCCAGGAAACTTGCGTTGTAGAATATATTTCCACTTTTAAGGAATTTTATTTAGTAAAAAGCCTGGAAAATGTGAGCTGAAGGCATCTAGTGCAAAACTTGTATCAGCTGGATTAAGTGTCAAATACAGTAATACATCCTAAGAATTAGTTCTTCTCATTCAAATGCTTACCAACATAAAATGCTGCCATCGTTAATATCATTCATTATCATGGAGTCTGAAGAGTTTTATATATTGATGTATTTACTTGTCTAATGGTGTTATTTAATATTTATACTTCTGTACTTAATTCATCCATTCAAAAATACTTATTGAGTGGCTCAGCACCTGTAGCACAGTGGTTACGGCACCACCCACATAACACTGAGGCTGGCGGGTTCAAATCCGGTCCAGGCCAGCTAAACAACAATAACAACTGCAACAAAAAATAGCCAGGCATTGTGGCAGGTGCCTGTAGTTCCAGCTACTTGGGAGGCTGAGGCAAGATAATTGCTTAAACCCAAGAGTTTGAGGTTGCTGTGAGCTGTGACGCCATGGCACTCTGCTGGGGTGACAAAGTGAGACTCTCTCTCTCTCTCAAAAAACAAACAAACAAAAAAAAACCTTATTGAGTATGTGGACTCTTTTCCAGGCTCCAGAAATATAAGCAATAAAGCAAATATATAGGTTATAGTCTAAATTTCACAATTAAGTGATGCCATATAAAATAAATCTCCTTTGAAATTTATCTAAAACTAATTTTTTTCTGCTATGGAAATTGTCCATTTATTGTCATTGTTTTACATACCTTTCTGGGCACTTAAAATGGCTATGCTATCACATTCAATAACTTTGTATGGTAGATTAAGAAGTGGTATTCTTACCACAGAAAGGTAGGGCACCATAACAAAAGAGTCTAGAAAATACATTAAACCGGTATAACATGGTAGAAGTTACAATGAGGGGTCACAAATTGAAACTCCACAAGTGTCTGTCCCTACACACACTCCTTCTTTTAGGACTTGCCAGTTACTACAGGACCGTTAGCTCTAGTTGTCAAGTTGTAGAGTACTGGGGTTACACAGAATTACTTTTTAATGAGTAAAATTATGTGCTTTAATTTAATTATTACTTATAATTGAGAGGACTTATTTTTGACCAATTTTAAGAATCCTTACCTCATTCATTTTCTTTACAATGAGGTGCAATTATTCTTTAATTTTATAAAAGTGAAAAGTAACTTGAGCTCTTCCATATACAATTCTCATTCAAATATTTCCAGGTGAGAGCACTATTAAATATTTTATAAATTGCATCTATTAATGTTTTGTTTCACATTCCAGGGACAATTCAGCATTAACTTGGCAGGAACTGGGATGAAGATATCCAGCACAGCCAAGTGGCTTGCTCAGGGGAGCTACACCGCTGTCATCATACACAGATCACTGGTAAGTCCTACTGGCCAAAAGCACGTTTCAAATACTTCAGTGCCGTGAAGTAGCATTAAGGATCTTCTACCTTCAATTTAAAGTTACATGAAGTTGATGACTGAAGAGTTATTGCATGTAAAGTGTGTTGTATACAATGCAGTATAACATCAATGTTTGAAATGAAATTGGGTTCATTTTTATTAATGTGCATATGTAGACTTTGTATACATACAAATCCATATATGTACATACAGGCTAAGATGCCAGAGAATGAACTGTCAAATACCATGACATATAGGTTTTGTCAATCTCAAGTTTGGGGCTCATGACTTGAAATGCAGGTATTTTAGAAAGAGGCAGAGCTGGTGGCACCCATAGCTCAGCGGGTAAGGCGCCGGCCACAAACCCCGAGGCTGGTGGGTTCGAACAGCTATGATAACTGCAACAAAAAGTAGCCGGGCGTTATGATGGCTACTACTAAGCTGTAGTCCCACTACCCGGGAGGCCAAGGCAAGAGAATCTCTTGAGTCCAAGAGTTTGAGGTTGCTGTGAACTGTGATGCTACTACACTCTACCTAGGGCAACATAGAAAGACTCTGTATTCAAAAAAAAAAAAAAAAAAGAAAAAGAAAGAAAGAGACAGTACTTTTTTACCATACTTTATTAAAAATTTATAGGTTTGAATGTTCTAAAGTAAGGGCTAAGTATTTGGTTTACTTACCTCACTGCTTTGCTTTAGTGATGGCTGATGCTGGAGCCGTTTGTCATTTAACAAATACCCTTTACAGTTGTTTTTTTTTTTAAGAATTAGGATTATGATTTATGTTCTATTTCTAGTTTTATCCATATTTATCTAGATATTATTATTTTATCTAGATAAATATAGGTGATTATATAATAATAATAAGTTGTGTAGTTATTTTAACTCTAGCATATATATTTATCCAAAGTAGAATCCATTTAATTTTGTTGTGGGGACAGGGTCCTAATATGTACACTTTATGAAATGCCTTCTATTACTTATAGTTACTATGTCCTAGGACACCTCGTCCATAGTAAATCTGTATCTAAGTTTTGTGTTCTCAACTACGTTGCTCATAAATCAACACCATAACAGTCCCTGCCCACTCTAATGTTTTTTGATTTTTCTTCCTATTGATAAAAAGTGACTTCTGTTATACTCCCATTCTTATGAACTTTTTTTTGTGAATGAAATTCAGTATAATGATATTCATAGCCATTAAAAAATTCTGTTTCTGAAGATGATGAATTTGTCCTTTAAACAGCAATTAATGAATTTTAGTTTTCATTATTTCCCTTATATGGTTGAAGGCTTTCAAAAAGAATGACTGTTTTTAAACATCTATTTTGCATATTTAGATCTAATTCATTTTCTCAAAAGAATGGGAATAAATTAATTTCTTATTTAAAACATAATTCAAACAGATATAAATATAGAGAGATCAATGAAACATTGTGACCTTATGCACTCAACTTACAGCCCTCTTTTGGTTAAATGTGAAGACTGAATTCTGGCTGAAGTAACCAATACAGATATTTAGCAAAACTGTTCATTTTGCTTCTATTTAATTTATCTTCTAAAGATTAATGATTTATATAATTGACGGGAACTTTTGGCCTCAACCAAAATGGAATCTGATGCCTGCTATGGAACTGAGACTTACAAAACCCAAACATAAAAATGCAAAAATAATTTCATTTGCTGGTAAATTTAATCAGGATTGTTTTTACCTCAACAGTTTGTTTGAGAATAGGGAAGTATACAAAATTGAATTGTTACTGTTATTCCCTTCTCTGTGGGCTCAGCTTCTCCCAAGTTATAATGGCCAATAGGGAAAAAAAGGCAACTTCTATAGCCCTTGGTCTCAAAACATTCCTCCATCTTAAAATGTTCCAAGAGCCCAAAGATTTCTTCTCTACCTTTCTTCCTTAGATTGAAAGAAAAATCTTACCTTCTCCAAAAATGGTAAGAATTGAGTCCATTTTTGTCTCATCCCATCAAAATGCCTTTTGTCTTTTCACTTTTGGATCAAAAGATAGAAGTCTAGAAAGTACATCTATCACATCCTCACCACAAGCCCCCTGACCTCCCGTCTGCCCATGCGTTCAACTGATTTGCTTGAGGAAGAATCTCCTCTTTTTGTCTTTCTCTAATGATAACGATGGATTTCAGCCCAATGTTTATTTTATTTTTTTTCTTTATCTTACCACCTTCATTTGATACTTTTCTCCAGGGTTTGTTTCTAATTCTTTCATGAGATGCTCGAGATACTGTAGCTTCCTTTACGGTCAAGTTTGTATAACTTTCTTTTATTTAGTCTAAGAGAATGTTATATAAAATTATGTAAATATTGGACAGCTTGGGAGAGGTTTTAATAAACTCACTGGAAAAAAAATAGATTCCTTGATGAAAAATATGTGGATTGAGATAAACTGTCTAAAGTATAGTATGATTTGTAATTATCCAGTGGCTAATAAGAATCTCAAGTTACCTAGTTTCCTTTTAGCTTGCCCATGACCACTGATGTGAAGTAATATTGAAATGGTGTGACCTTCAACCTGGAAGGGAATTGTGGATTCAAAACCTTTGCTTTTTCTGCTTTGTGTATGCACACATCAGCTTGTGTAAGATTCTCCTGTCTTCTGCCTCTACTTATTTTCAGGATGGAACCAAAGTCTACGGAAGTTGTGGAGGGTTCTGTGGAAAGTGTGTGCCTTACATGACTACGGGTCTCCCAATTCAAGTAATATGAACATTCGGAAGAGGGAAGTGTGCCCCAAAGAGAAGATATTCTCTGGAACATACACATACCTGGTGCTCATTTCTTTACTCTGCCTACCTGTGATTTCCATATCTAAAATGTCTCAGCCATTTTTTCAGGGTGCTCAGTAAGAATTCAAATTACTATTTGCTTTTTTCAGGGTCTTCAGAATAAGCAATGAATGTGTGATTTTAATCAGGATCATTTTAAAGAACACAATAATTTATGGTAGAGAATAGAAGGATGTTTCAATGAATTATACCAAGACAATGTTGCTGTTAACAGCGCAGACTGGACCACAGTTATATTGTACCTATGAACACACATGTAAATCTCTGCTCAATATTCTACTATACGATGAAATGTTTATTCTTATTCAAAAGGAGCAAGTAAATATTAGGAAACAAACTTATTCAAAATTACTGTAAACATTATTGAGTCTATCAGGTGAACAGCAAATTAATAGTTATATCAAAAAAGACATAGGTGGCTCTGTGCCTGTGGCTCAAGCAGCTAAATCGCCAGCCACATACACCTGAGCTGGCGGGTTCGAATCCAGCCTGGGCCTGCCAAACAACAATAACGGCTACAACAACAACAACCACCAAAAAAAAAAAAAAAAAAAACGGGTGTTGTGGCAGGCGCTGTAGTCCCAGCTACTTGGGAGGCGGAGGCAGGAGAATTGCTTGAGCCCAGGAGTAGGAGGTTGCTGTGAGCTGTGATGCCACGGCACTCTACCCAGGGTGACAGCTTGAGGCTCTGTCTCAAAAAAAAAAAAAAAAAAAAAAAGGACATAGGCATTATACTTTCTGCTGATACAGTTTAGATGCCTTGTTTTATTTTCCCTTTAATTTGAAGTTATGGATTACGGTGTTTCAATGTTAAAAAAAAAGAAAAAGACCTAAAAAATGGTACAAATTTGTATTAAAAATGAATGCTTGGGTTAAATACTACATATGAAATTTTGTGGGTAGAATACAGAAAATATATATTAGAATTTCATTCTTAAAATCTACCTCTAATTTGACTGTACTTATAAAAACAAAGCATTGCTTTTATAAACTTTATATTCTATTTTGCCTTCATAACTCTTTTGTGTTGGTGTGTATATATATATATATATATATATATATATATTCTTTAAAAATCTGTTTTCTCAAAATTATGTACTGTATTTTATTAATTAAGTTGAAAGTGAGAATTCCTGAAAATTTGAAATCCTATTTTGGTAAACACAAAATTATATTTACATATGCAAAAATTGTATTAGAGATGTTAAAGTTATATCAGAGATTTCTCAAAGCCAGAACATAAAAGAGATTATAAAACTTAAGCTATTCAAGGAAAATTCTCAGGTTTTAAAAGATGTTTTCGTGTGGATTATTTAATCGTGTATTGTACAATAATATAATTTAAAAAGACAGACAAATAATATTTTTCTATAGCAACCTACTCTGTAAACCAAAAATCAAACAAAAAGCAAACCAAATCTACTAATAGATTTTTGCTGGTAAAAATAGTGCACTAGTTTTACCCACAAAGTGTTTTCCTCCCCAAACATTTATTAAGGATATATTGTATCATATAAGGTACTAAACCAATTTTGTGCCAATGTTGTTTAAAGAAACATTTGGGGATCTCTGTATCAGAAAAGAAGTACTTTGCACTGTGTGCCTTAAACCAGTCACAAACATTAACACCAAATGTGTAACATTTTCCAGGAATGTTTTCATTCATAATTAAAACCTTATAATTTATAAACATTTAAATAATAAACATATTTATATAATGCATTAGCACTTTGTCTTTATTTTCTTACATGTTAAAAAAAATAGGATATTTTGCCATAAAGGTATAAAATCACTTCAGAAATTCTAAGACAGGTAATCCCTGTGCTGGGCATATACCCAGAAGACCAAAAAATACACTAGCTTTTTAAAACCTTGTGCTTCTCTTTCATTACCCTCATCACAGTTTATTGTAATGACTTTTCTTCCTATAATAGCTGTTATGTAAAGAGCTATGTGCTCACCTTTCTGAATCTTCAGCACTCAGCCAGCTGGGTAAATAGATGACAAAAGAGCTTCTTTGTGGTTGGAAAGTAAAGCCTTCCTATAGTTTACAGCATTTAAAAAATCTTTGCTTAGAGTAATATATTCCATAGGTACCCTTCATGCTCCTTTGAATTAATTTGTTCAATAGTCATTCAGCAATTATTTATTTCTTGCCTGCAATGTACCAGACCTCAGGAACAATGTTATGTTTCCAATGGTGCATTTGACAAATATGGCTTCTTTGCTAATAGAGCTGCTTAGAATTTAGTAAGAAAGTGTATATATACATACATATATATCCTTAACAGTTACTGATACTATGCTTACTTCTAGACAGAAAACCATTATTTTGATTCAGCCCACCAATGTGAAGGCTTACTTTCTTGATGAGCACTGTGGCTAAAGTAACAAAGATGAATGACACTCTTCTACTGCCCTAAAGGACTCATATTCTGTCAGAAGATATTGACTTAAGAGCTCAAATGAGTGAGCCTGATTTTGCTACTTAAGTCTGTAGAAGCATAGGGAAGCAAGTAATGTTGTCTATCTGAGGCTGCACAAGAGAAACCATCTGTTATATAGGCATTGAGCCCTGAATTAACTTTCTGAGTAAGACCTCCTCAGGACATCCTGGTGAAAGATAGCATGAGCCAAAGATGGCAGGTAGACACCTTCACTGACTTTTCAGAATTAATAAGCAGAATTAATACACATTAAATGTTTATTTAAAGAACAGCATCGTATTATCAAAAATATGACATGACTAATATGCAGTGAGAGTTGCTATGGAAATGTGACTCCCTTATAACTGGGATTGCAGATGTAGCTATTTATATATTTTAGGCTCTTTATAAAGTGGTATAACAGTTACAGTGGTCCATATATAACTCACAAAAATAATAACCTCTCCTGTAAATTAATAAAGTACATAATTTTTTAAATTCCCTGAAAAGCAAGCATTCCATGATATTCCTCCACTAATTACCATAAATTAATTTAAACCAAAGTCAATTTACACACTTATCCTTCTTAATTCTGTGAACTTAGCATGTCATAATTGCATTTATTACATTTCATTTAGAAAATTCAACTCTTCAGAACCCTACTTCCATTATAATACTGCTTACTCTGTCCAAACAGGTCAATGAGCACATTTACTTCCATCATGCAGAGTACAAATTGAATGCCAAAGTATGTTATTTATGCAATCTGCATTCTTCCTCAGAGTTTGTGATCTTTATTTATATTCTCAGAGGTGATCAAGATCCAAAAACGTCTCAAAAATGCTTGAAATCTTTTTGTCTTCTATTTTCAAATTCTTGACATTCATTAAAAGTCAAATGTTGTTATGAACACATTGAAAGTTATTTTTAAATATATATTTTATTTTTATTATATAAAAAATGGAAAAGTGAAATTTATCCGAGGTATGCAAGGCTGGTCTAGCATTCAATTTAATTAATGCAATCCATTACATCACTGGATTAAAATTTAAGATCATTTCAATAAATGCAGAAAAGAAATTTGAGAAGTTTCAACACTTATTTTTGAGTAAATGCTCTCAATAAACTAGAAATAGAAGTGAACTTTAACTTGATAAAGAATATATATATATATATATTTCCCTTAACTAACTTTCTTCTTAATGGTAAGAAACTTGAAGCTTTCCCAGTAAGAGCAAGTATAAGGAAAAGATGTCCACTCACAACACTCTTTTCAACATTGTAACATTGTACTGGAAGTACTAGCTAATGCAATAAGACAAAAAAAAAAAAAAAAAAAAAAAAGATAAAAAAATGAAATATGTTTCATTGAGAAGAAAAAAAATAAAACTTTTTTCACATATGACATGATAACCTGCTTATCTGAAAGAATTGACAAAATGCTCTTAGAATTTTTAAGCAATTATATCAAGCTGCAGAATAAAAAATTAACATATAAGAGTCAATCACTTTCCTATACACCAACAATTGAACAACTAGTTCAATGGATTAAAAAAAAAAGAAACATAATATATCTAGGCAACAGAATATTTGTCTGCTGATAGAAATGAAAACAAACAAAATAAAATAAACAAAACAAAATAAACAAAAATAAAATACTTAGGTATAAATCTAACAAAGAATGTATAAGATCTGTTCAAAGAACTAAAAAACTTTTATAAATGAAACCAAAGAAAAGCTAACTAGAGAGATTTTCCATGTTCTTATATAGGAAAGCTCAATATCTTCAAGAGGTAAATTCTTCCCAACTTTCTATAGATTCAATGAAAACTCCGTAAAAATCCTAGTAAGGTATTTTGTGAATATTGACAATATTGATTTCAAAGTTTAATATAAAGAGGCAAAAACAAAAATAAAAACAAAAAAACAAGAAAAAAAAACAAAAACAATATTCAAAGAGAACAAAGTTGAAGTACTAACACTATCTGGTTTCAAGACCTCTTATAAAGCTACAGAAATTGAAACAGTGTAGTACTGGGAAAATATGGACAGATTAAATCAATGTGACAGAATAGAGAGCCTAGAAATATACACACATACATATAGCCAAGTGATATTTATCGATGAGTAAAAGCAGTACAATAGAGCAAACAATCTTTTCAACAAATGGCACTAGAACATCTGGATATCCATAAGCAAAAGCAAAAAAGAATGAAATCTAGACACCAATGACTTCACACCTTTTACTATAATTATTTTGAATGTATATAATATGCCTAAATGAACATCACAATACTGTATAAATCCTAGAAGATAACATAGGAGGAGACCTAGATGGCCTTGACCATGGTGATGACTTTTTAAATATAACAGCAAAGGTATGATCCATGAAAGAAAGAATTGGTAAGCTGGATTTCATTAAAATTTTAAAAACCTTCCTCTCTGTAAAAGACAGTAACCAAAGAATAAGGAGATAAGCCACAGTATAAAAAAAAAAAAAAAAAAAGATTGCCAAAGACACATCTGATAAAGGACTGCTATCCAAAAGATAAAAAGATCTCTTAAAACTCAATAATATGAAAGCAACATGATTAAAATATAGGCCAGATGCCTCACCAAAGATTTAAGATGACAAGTAAACATATAAAAATGTTTTCTACATTATATGTCACCAGGGAATGCAAATTAAAACAAAAATAAGATATCAATACACATCTACTAGAATGGCCAAAATCTAGAACAATGACAACTGTTGACAGGAATATGCAACAACAGGAATAATCAATCATTGCTTGTGGGAATGCACAATTGCATGGTGACTTTGAAAACCATTGGTGATTTCTTATAAAACAGAATGTACTCTTATTCTACAGCACAGGAATTAAGTCTCTTGGCATTTACCCAATGGAGAAGATAATCTATGTCCACACAAAAACCCACATGCTGGTGTTTGTACTACCTCTATTCACAATTGCCAAAACTTGAAAGCAACCAAGATTTCCTTTAGTAGTTCAATGGGGGGGGGGAGTAATGTATCTAGGCAACAGAATATTATTTGGCACAAAATAAATGAACGATCAAGCCATGGAGATGGAAGAACCTTAACTTCTTATTACTAAGTGAAAGAAGCCCATCTGAAAAGTCTACATAATGAATTATTACAACTATATGACATTTTATAGAAGGCAAAACTATAAAATATGAAGACAGAGAGGGAGGGAAGGAAGCACAGTTGGAGACAGAAGAATTTGGGGGAATTCAAAATACTCTGTATATTGCAATAATTATGAACATATATCATTATGCATTTGTCTGAATTTGTACAATATATAATGCTAAGAGTGAACCCTGATATAAACTGTGAACTTCAGGTGACTATAATGTGCCGATGAAGATTCATAACCAGTTTTAAGAAACTTATCATTCTAGTGTGTTAATCATGGGGAAGCTGTGTATGTTCAGAGCAAGGGGATATGAGAAATCTCTATCCCTTCTTCTTCATTTTGCTATGAAACTAAAACTACTCTCTCACAATTAAGTTTCTTAAAAAAAAAAAAAAAAAATTTCTCATGGGACCCACTCCACAATTCATCCATAGCATGTATCCTTATCAGTACTTGATTACTTAAACTAGATTTTCAACACCTAATGTCTGAGATGAAATTTTATTTATTTTATTATATCGTACACAATACACATGTCTCATAGTTGAACCTCCATTAATGTGTACAATTTCAATAAGTGAATGACATGAATTGCTTTTCTGTTGAGTGCTGCTGGATGAGTAAGTGAATGACACACATTTCCTTCACATAGTCTGTCTTGTGGCTACATCCCTTGCAGGTCTATGTGATGTAAGCAATTTAGGTCATTGCCCTTGTTGCATGGTAAATATCTGATAAATATAAGTGCATAATAAACAAGTGTCAGTCAAAACAAATTGATGTGTACAACTGTTTTTGTTCCCTGAAAAACAAAATAATGAACATATTTCACCTTAAAGTATTCTATTATTTGTAGCTATATCCTCATCATTCATGACTCATTTTGTTCTTTAATATTATCAAGTTGCCAGTGAGGAGTCTTAACTGAAATGCCTGCCACGTGAGGATAGGACTACATTGTAATGAAATCAGCACAGTGAGACTCAGTGCATTTTCATCATAATTTAAGGCCTACTTGAAGCATGATAAATGAGCCTTGTCCTTGATCATTATACTACCTGAGCGCTGATATGTCATTCATGGTTTCCCGTTGTACTTTTGGAACTGCCATGGGGGTAGCAAATGTACAATAAATATGTTGCTTGATTAAATGTATATTTCAGGGGAAAAAATCAATGTGTTAGAAAAATAAGACTAGCAAAGTTAAACATAGCTCAAAGGACTAGAGGAAAAAAAAAAAATCCTTATTGACCACCCTTGGTTCTAATCGTAATTTTATGGTTCAGAAACACTTAATTTGAATAGTTCAATTCAAAAAAGTATATTGTGCTATGATTCCTGATGGATGCATCCCTAGTTTGGAGAATATTTTCCCAAAAGTGATAACCAATTACTGTCAGATATGGAATTAGAAAACAGGTTGTTCACTAAGGTATTTGTTGCACAAGCATTTTTTGAGTAATTACAGTGTCCCAGGACCTGGTCTAAGTATATATTGTGTTAAAAGACAAATTCTGCTCTAAAGGTCTTCAGATTTAATTGGAGTCACTGACAATTGTAGTCACTGATAATTACAATGTAGATCAAATGAGAAAAACTCCCAAGAACAGTTTGAGCAAGGTCCAACAGAGTCATAGGAGATGCAAACATAAGTCATTCCGATGGATTCGAGGAAAGGATTCTTGCAAAGGAGACCGGCTGAGAGACAAGAAAATGTAATTTAAAGAGACACATGAAGAAATGATAAACAAAAATAGGCTCTGAGCATAATAAAACTTAAATATTTGCATAGTCAATTAAGACATGTGAACTTAAAAACAAAGGAGATTCAGTAACGGAAGTATTATAATATAATAATGTAAGAAGACATTTTCTGTTCAGAAAAAAAAAATTTTGGTTGCAGTATGGAGGCTAGATTAAAGCAGAAAGAGACTGAATGAACAACCATTAAATAGCTTGTGTAGATATCCATACAAGAAATGATGAGGAGGAAATATAAAGAAGGTAATTAATAAGATGAATATTTAGGTATATGAATAAGACTAAGGACATGGAAAGTGCAGAAGAGGATTTGGAAAAATGGCTCCCAAATCGTAAACAATGAAACTATTTTAGGCAGAATTCTGGTTTTGTGCTAGCTACTTCATTATACCACAATTCACTAACTGGGTTTAGATGTCCTTGCCAATGCATCAGGGTAAAAGAAGCTTAAAGATAAATATGATGCTTCCGGCCATCAGTTATTTTCAGGTATAAATGGTCTAAAGCCTTATTTTTATGCTACTATAAACCCTTACATGTATGAAATACAATGTCTATATTTTGAGAAATGAGACTTCAAAGAATTTTATAATTGAAGGTAGGAGATGTAGAGCGATGGATCCTCCCGCAGATTTGGAGCTATTGAATTTTCTCTGCCACTTGCGTTTTTTAGTAGAATTGGTAATTAAAACTAAGAATATGAATGGTAATTTATCCTAGTTGTTAAGAAATTTGGCTGGCTAGTGAGTTTGTTGCTGTTTTTAACATTATTTGAGACTATAAAAGGTCACATATCTGTTATTCTTACCTTCTAATGAGAAAGGGCTTTATATAAGATTGCCAAAAAAAAAAAAATTTACAGAAAATTTAGCAAAACAATGATTCTTTTTTAGTATAAGTATGTCAAAAATATGAAATTACACATAAAATGCATTTATTTCTTGTATCTAACAACCCATTTGTTGTTGGTGACCATTTCTTAATCCTAGGCTATGAGATTTTGTAATGTTTTGAGGTATTTTATTTGTTTGAACTTCAGGTATCATTCTTATTTTCATTATTTAATGAACCACTTTTTAAAATTCCTTTAAAAATTTGTTATCTATTTTATGTTAGTAACTAGTATGTCATACTTTTACAAACTTGAGTACTTATATTACATTTCATAACTATGACTACTTTGTGTCCTCTGATTTGGCATGAATTAAGAAAATCAAATTTTCATTTAATTCGTATTTAACCCATGTTCTTACAGGAAACTTCAGTGAAATTCACATCATCCACATACTCAACCTTTCTGGTCTGGCTCCTCAATATTAATTTCTGCTTCAACCTTCTGACAAGTTAATCATGTGCTGCATAATAATTCTAAGATCTAATAATTCTAAGTAGTAGTAGTTATCATAGCAATAGTACTTCACAACTCTAGTAGGTAGCAGAGAACTATTCTCAGGATGCTGATGTTCTTCCTTAATCACGTCATCCTGATATTATACAAAATGCTTCCTACAATTTCCAGCTGAAACTAAGTATATACAGAAACCACTCCCATAATTTATAGCTGAGGCCATGCTATAGCTATAATTTAAAAAAAATACTTACTGTAGTTTTAAAGTGTAAGAAAATGGAACTCCCATACAGAGAATAATGTCTAATTATTACCAATATGAAGATTCATAATTATCCCATATTGATACATATTGGGCTTTTATCTCTTTCACTGTCTTGAAAAATGTATTCCGTAAAATATCAGTAAATATAATCTTACATTTTTACCATTCTAAGATTTTGGGGTACACCTTAGCTTTCAAGGTCACACATTAGGAAAAAAATTATGTCCACGTTGAAAACATACAAATTGTAAGGTGTGATTTGACTTTGAAATATAAAAATCTAAAATAAAAATGCATATTTTAGTGTTGAAAACATGAAATACATTTACCAAATCTATCTCATTTAACTATAAATAATACATGATTTTCACTGAAATTATGAATAAACAAAATGAAATACTTTGGATAAGAAGGTGTGAGGGAAGGGAAAATACCTTGTTCTCTTTGTGATGGAGACACAATACTTGCAATAATGAATTTGAAGATCTTTCACCATATTATGTTTCTTGGTTCAAATATAAAGTATTTTTCATTACAAATCATACAGGAGCTACAGTGTGAATTATATTTTTTAATCATAAAAACATTTATGGTACTACTACTGATTGAAACATTAAGAGTTTCAGGATGTAGTATTTCTGTATGGTATAAACTTTCGTATGTGTAATAACTGCCATTGAGAAGAAAGTACTGTTTTTATGAAGTTTGAAAAGACTCTATTTCTTTGTAAGCAAATGCTGTGTCAACAAAGCTCAGAATGGTCAGCTGTTTTCATGGAGATGTTTTTAAAATCAAAGATTAGATTTTACTGAATGGCAGAAATATACTTCGTAGAAATAAAAACAATAGAAAAGTTTATCCAAAACAATAAAAATAAAAAAGGTTTTTATTTAAGTGAAGTACCATTCAGCTTAAAATGCCTTGCCTTTTAGATAGGATTTTCAATTTTTGTATAAATATATCAAATAAATATTTTTATCAATGAGTTATTTTGGTTATTATAATATCTTTTAAATAATTATTTCCGAGATCTATACAGATTCATAAAAAGAGAGGTCTCCATATAACAAATTTGCAGTGAAAAGTACTTTCAGATCTTAATTTAGGCAGAGAAATGTGACTTCTACCACATTGAAGATTTTCTGATGCTTTAACATAATTTTAAATAACTTTCCAATCCCAAAATGTTTCTGAGAATTATTACTTCATATGCATTTGATTAGAATTTCTTATTAAGAGACTTTTAAAAATATGGATTTAGAAAACTCCTTGCAAAAGATAGTCTGTAAAGGTATAACATGGACTCTGTAACATACATGGAGTAAAATATTTGACAGATGAAAAATTTTTGATTATTTTTAAAGCTTTCTCCAGTATGAAAATATATTACTTTGTCGGGATTCATTTTATCTCTTTTTTTTTTTCATTGATTTTAAATTTCCCTGGTTTTTTTGTTCATGTCTGTGGCAGTGAGTTATTGGTCTTTGATCTCTTGTCTCCTCTTGGCTTTGCCTCATTTCTTGAATCTCTGGTAAAAGTCATCTGCGGGCAGAATAATATTTCTGACGGTAATATTTTCTATTGTAACAATCTTTATATTCAAGAATATGGTTTCTCATTGTACCCCTTGATTGCACAAATGTACACAGCTATGATTTAACAATAAAAAATAAATTTAAAAAAAAGAATATGGTTTCTGAACACAATTATTAATAAAAATTGGCCCAATGAATCCCACAAATGTAAGCATGAACTTTTAAAAGTTGATATTATTTTTATTAAGTGATTGCAAATTATAGAGATGGAATGATTGAAGTGGCTTATGAGGGAAATGACTTCACTTCTATGCTGTTAAAAGTTTTATGAAACCATGTCACTTTATTTCTCCTTCAGCTCAAATTTTTTTTTGTACAATGCCGACAATTCCCAAGCCGTATGCCTACAAACTCTATTTGTACATCAGATTTTTGAAGCACGTTAAGAATCATCCTATTTTACTGTTCTCTATTTTATCTCTCACTTAAAAGGTCCTTAGAAAACTTAATCATCTTCCCACTTTATTGCACATGATCTATTATTGAAAATCATTCAATAATCTGCAAATTAAGATAATGCCAGGAATGAAGATAATTATTCTCAAATGGGGTAAGCCATTAAGCCATGATTAATCACTAGCATGAATAAATTTTTCAACTTTACACACTTTGTCAAGAAAATAACCTTTAAATGAGAAAGGGGACAAAAACAGAAATCTCATCTTAAAGGCAGAGTACTGTCATAAAAAGTAAAACACGGATTTTACCTAACCAAGGTTAACCAAGGCAGCATGTAACACTGCAGCGGTGACGGTTGAGTATGAGGACAGGGAATGGCTGCACAGCTCCCAGACATGTGTGGGTGTCCAGGGATAGAGGAAAGAATAAAAATATGTGGAACATCAAAGAGAACTCCAAGCTTTCACCTTGTCCACCAGTTTTCTAAAAAGTCTAACAATAGCTTTTATAAACTGTAGGAGATTATCCGTATATGTCTATTTTACCCTTGTTTTTGTCTGATTTGCTCTTTGATGTTTGCTTATATCACTTTACTACCAGGGTTTCTACAAATGTTAACTAACATCTTTAGCAACTTCTGGCACCTTCTGACACCCTAAGGAAATTGTGGTCATGCAGTCTGCTTCTATGTTAATAATTATTTTTACTTGTGCAAATTTGACAAGTCATTGGAGGGTGAAAATGATGAGTATGTTAGAGATAATGGAAAGTCCTCTTTACTTAAATGATACTTCATTTGTTTTATTGCATTAAGGAAATTGTTCTAGCAATGAACTTACCTTAGCCTGAGTTTTATTCCTTTGATCTTTTGGTTCATGGAATCTATTTCTTCCTTTCTTCTAATGATTCACTA
>CAUYPK010035803.1:0-74234 GCA_963574355.1 Loris lydekkerianus | reverse complement strand
AGCAACAACAACTTTAAAACTTTAAATAAAGTGCAGAAAACCATAGCTTAACAGGTAATCAAGCTGTGGGTTATATAGTTGTGGGTTAAATAGTTCAGTGGAATACAGTTCAGTTCAGCCGCCTACCTCTTCAGCTCAGCCGCGACTTGTGGACTGAGCTGAAGCACTGCCCCCTCAAGCAGATGGCAGAAGACGACTGGAGACTACGTGCATTTGATTAGGTGCGCGTGTACCGAATCAAATAACCTGTATGACCCAAGTATATACAGTAAATATCTTCTCATATGCAAAAATCATCAGCTAATTCACAGAACTTATTTAATTTATCTGTGTGGCTTTTAATTTGGGTAATTACTGAGAGAATCTCCACCATCACGTCTCCATGCTGATACAGGTATAACAAGTATCGTAAACAAGACATTACAAAACAGACCACTGCTAAAAGAAATCATCGTTCTTAGTTTCTCTAGGACCTGACACTGAGTTGATAAAAAAGTACTGCTCAGTAATACTTCTTAATGCCACTAGGACATAAACACTTCATTCTAAAGCTCAGCACAAAAATATATTTTTATTTAATATTGCAAGATTAGAGAAAGAGAACAGGCAAATCAAGAGAGTATCAATACCCAAATTACGTCCAGCTCTTAGATCATTATGTGTATTTGAAAGAACAAAAAAAGTTTTTGCAGTGTCATGTACTTATTTTCATGATATAACAAACAAAAGCAATAATTAGTTTTATAAAAAAGAACAACATACGTTGCCAGAAATTAACTTTCTATGTTTATCCTAAATAAGTCTGGGATCAAAATTGTATGTTTTAATTGCTTTTATTATAAGAAAGTTCAAACTACAGAGAAAGAAAAGTTTTGCATTTTAATTAAGAAATTTATTAACTTTCCTGTTTACTTGAATAATTTGTTTGTTTTTTTTTAATTAAATAATAGCTGTGTACATTGATATGATCATGGGGCATCATATACTAGCTTCATAAACCATTTGACACATTTTCATCCCAATATTCAACATAGTCTTCCTGGCATTTTCCCAGTCACCGTGGCATGACATTTACATTTCACATTTGCTGTTTCACCCTTGTCCTTGTGAGATGCCCCGTAGGTGTGATTCCACCAATACCCCTCCCTCAACCCCCCTCCCCCCTCCCTCTTCTCCCTTTCCTGCCGTTTTTCTAATACTGTCATGTTCAAAGTAGCCCTCGCTTAGTTTCCAAAATAGTAACAGACTGAGACCTGAGGCCACTGTTCTAATTGTGTGTTTAGAACACTATTCATTTTACCTTCTATTTGAAGGTGGTAAAACAGTGTTCAGGTTGCTCTTTTTACGCCTTGGGGTGTCCCTATGAGGAAGCTCTGGGCAGCACAACAAGTACCAGCCTCTGCTCTTGACCCTAGCAACTTTCTAGATTTTTCTCTCTTCAATGTACAAAATAGAAAATCTGTAATAAATAAATAAATGAATCCAGGCTTGTACATTTGAAAACATAATATTCCTTTGGGGTATGCGTGCGTATATATATATGAGCATACGTATATTCATAAATATCACCAAGATGTTACCAAGAAAGAAACAAAAGATATTTTTTTCAATGAACTATTTATTACAATGACAGGAAGAGTGTAGACATAAACATGTGTGCTAATGCCATCATTGCACTGGTTACCTAAGACAAGACATATAAAAGGATGACCACCTAATCCAAAGAAAGTCAGTTTTGAGTTTCTAGCTATGGTAGAAACCTTAACCACGTAGTGAAGATCACCACATGCCTCATCCATTTAACTATGTGGCAACTTGCTATTTCAAATCTCCGTTCTAACAGAAATTACTGAAACATGTTGAGTATGAGTCAATATAAAGAAATCATTGTTAAACAGTCTAGTGGGTCTGTTACAAACACACTTGCACATGGATATTGGAGTAGCATTATTTAAATGTCTCCCTTTAAAACTCTCACTTTTAGGAATATAAAGCTTTGTGATTAATAGTTTTGATCTCTGAAATTCATATTGATAAAAGGAAATTTTAATTAGTCATTTAACATGAGTTTTTAAATTTTTGTGACTCTAACGTGTGATGCTGAAAAAATTCTTAAAATTCCCATTTGGTAATGTCATGGTTGTGCCAGTTCTAATTTCCTAGAGCTAGTCACATCATAAAAACATTTACCAGGGATTCTGTATTAGTTTCTTTGGACCTGAAAAAGGCTAAGTATGGCAACTGTTAAAACATATTGTTATTCTTCTTTGAAAAAGGTAATAGGACGTAGCTGTCAAGATAAGTTTATTTTTAGTAAGTACATTACAACTTGAACATCCAAAGAAGTTTTAACTATTAAAATTTCCCTTTTAAGAGGACAGATACTTATCTGATATCGTCATCATTCAGAATGTTTTGAGAGTTCTTCTTGTAATGACCTTAAGACGAATACACAACCCACAAGAAGACATATTACATTGCCTTGCTACCTTCCTTTATTTTAAACTTGCTCCAGGTGGCTTTGGCTGTTTCCAAAAGAGGAATGGAATGTTTATGCATCAGTGTATATATATCATATATATATATATGTATGTGTATATATATCAATATATATGATATATATTTTTATTTAAGTATTCATATTAATATATTACAGTTTCTGAAGTACAACACGAAAGTAATTTCAAGCGGTGGTATATTTTAGGAGATAAGGAACACATATTTTACACTTATGAAGTGTATACTTATGAAGATCCATACTCATTTGATTTCTGTATTCTGGTATATTTATTCAGATCAGTCATTAATTATAAGCTCCTAAAGGGTAGATATGCTGCTATTTCAATTTTATAGTTCTCTAATCTCCCCCTACCCTGCCCACTGCATCCCAGAATAGAACTTGAGGCTGATGCTCAAAAATGTTTGTTGCATTGAAGTGACTTGAACTTCCTGTTAGATAGATATAGCAATATATCATATATTTAATACTTCGTTTTCATTTTTCATGGATTAGGCAATATTTGTATTCGTAATATGGCCTTTGTTTGATGATTTTTTTTTTAATAAATCATGGAATTGTACAATATATATAATAAAAAATAAATTAGATCACTAAAGGCCTTAATAGACGAGCACTTTATGTCATTCTTACTTATACTGTTTTGCATATTTGGCCTTAGAATTTTGGCTAGTCAAGCTTCTTTCTGGGAAAAGAACTGCAAGAGTTTATACTTAATAAGATTAAATTGTGAAATTTTGTAAGTAGATTCCCCTGCCCTAGTTTATATCTTAATGGGCAAAAAGATCAACCTTTAGCTAAAAACATTAGCTTCAATGACATTAGAAGTCCAAATTAACTAAACAGCACATGGCATTGGTCACTGTTAGACTGTGCATCACTTATTAGGACTAACTGATGACAGTGGGAACTGGTTATTTGTTGACAGAGAATTTTTCTTGCTTAGGGATGAGATTTACAACAGTAGTTGATGTGAACTAAAGCATCTACTACTACTACAAAAAGATGTCCCAACTAACAAATCAAATTTGGTAAAGTTTTAAGCTAAACATATTGAATTAATGTTAATTTTAAAAGCAAGATGTGCTACATTGGTTTTAGTGTTATTTAGTATAGAATGTAGAAACTGAAAAGTTGGAAGTAAAACTGAAAGTGGTATGAAATTTGTATCTTTGGGCTGGCATTCGTTGTTGGAAAAATTAACTTGAAAGTGAGAAGCAGGTGTATAGAATTATTTAGACAATGATTTCCTAAAATTAGATGAATTTGGGTATTTTCAATCAGTATTATACTTTCAATACATTCTGGTTAAAGTGCTAGCAAATCCATTACAGTCTAATAATTCAACCAATAACGAGTTTGCTTTTATATAATAACAAGCAAATGATAGTTTGGGGGTTTTGTAACGTGTCCAAATCCAGTTCTTACAGATGAGATTCCATTTAGCACATCTTGCAGGGGCACACCTTTGCTAACCACAAATGATGTCTTGGCTCACCTAGAAAGAAAACAAACATCGTGGGTTATATGGTGAAATGCAGAAGGAGAAAAAAAGGAAGAGGAGGAGGAAGGGAGGAAGAGGGAAAAGGAGGAAGAGAAGTTGGGAGGTGGGAGGGAGGGAATGAGAAAAGAAAGGGAGAAAGAAGGGTGTTGCTTATAATTTCTGCGTGTCTTTTCTATCATGAAATAAAATGTGTTAACATAATAAAAAAAATCTTGTCTTATAAAACAGGTAAATACATTTTAATTGCACACATCATTAATAGGTTGTTGTTTTTTAATGGCCAAGGAAGCTAAAAGTTTTTAAGAAGATGAATTTGGTTTAAAATTAGCAAATTTCCATATATTTCAAGAATCTACTTGTTCTTAGAGAATCCCACAACTGCAGTTTTAGGGTCAAATTTTATAAAAATTTGTTGAAATATTTTTTGAGTCAGGAAATTAAAAAAAAAAAAATTATTTTTGAGACTCCGTGGGTGATTATCTTCATAGGCTAAAAAAATCACTTGATTTAAATCAATTTGACTCTCAAACTGGATCATTGTGCATTAATTAAATGTTTTTAGTGACATTTATATTAATGTCAGAACCATGAATAGTAAGTTTCACTCCTACTAGCAAAAACTAAAAAGCTGACCCTTTTCTTAGTTAAAGCAATATTGTATACTAAATGTTTGTGTGTTTATATATTTTTAAAAATTATTACATTGGTGCTTAAATTTCCCCTTTGGAGAAATTTAAAATGTTGATTCATAAAACACAACTAGAAGAAAGCTTATATCTTACTACTGAAATTATTTTTCATTCTTCTATCTAGACCTTTTTTTTAGCACTAACCATAAGAAGTGTGTTCCGCATGGCTATGACTGATGGGCTGCTCACAGAGTCCACATTTTTCCTGCTTCATGCATCATCATCAGCCATCTCCAGTGCTCCAGTCCTGAATCTGTCCTACTTTCTGCTCCATGATTTTTTCTGGTGATTCATGAGTCAGAATAGTAGAAGAAAAAAAAATCTACCTTGGTTTTTCACAACGTAGTATTCCCTGGAAACTCTGTGGGGAATCTAGTTTTGGTCATCAGATTCATGCAAACATAATACTGATTGACAATGATGTATATAGATTTATATACATCACACGCTATAGCAAAACCACTAAGATGTTCCATTAATGGCAGAATGCATACTGATTATAAACTACTCTGAAATGATATGAAAACAATTATGTAAATACGTTTTGTTGGACTTCCCAGATCTCACTTATCACTACTTCTTTCAGCTGAAGCTACTTTTAAGCACTGTCTCTAGTGCACTAAAAAAGAAAATTCTTAATTTTCCAAGCCAATAAGGTGATAAAAGCTCAAGATCGCTTATTGACACTTTCATAAAAATTGTGAATTTTCTATTAAATATTCTATCATCATGAGTGTAAAGATGACAGACAAGAAATCTCCTCTGCTAATTTTCTGGAGAATAGGGATTGAGCTCTACTTATTGTATAAGAAACAGTTAACAAGAAGTTCACCCGCAGAAGGTTCAACTGAACTGTTTTTGTAATAACAGTTCTTCAGATTCAGAAGCATCCAGGCCGAAAGAGCCAAAGAAAGAAAGCCTAATGGCTCTAAAATCTCAAGAAGAGAGCTGCAAGTTCACGATGTTGTCTCAGAGCTTCTATTACGAGACATCAAAGTTATTCCCACAGGCTTCAGGAACCTACAAATGCCGGTGAAGGAGTAAGTAGACTTCACAGAGTCTAAGCCAGAAACGTCAATCTGGGATTCACCTGTGAGTCAGAACTCTTTGCTAATGAATTATTCCAGAGAAAAAGATACTGCTGAGAGATACCTTCTCTTATCAGACAAGACCTCCAGGTTCACCAGCAGGGTCAAAACAATAGGAATGCTCTGGTCTGCAGGTGCTTTGCCTGCCTTAATGGACGCTAGGTGCTCACCTGGGTATACAGCTTGAACCAATAAAGGGAGCACAATGGCATGATGAATAAGGCAGAGCGCTCCAGAGACCAGGTGAGCAACCACTCCACAAGGCCTATAAATTGTGACCTATATGCAGGCTGCAGCCCATTTACAAAGGGCTCGTCCTGCTCAGTTCAGTTCCTGGAGAAGGAGTGATATCTACGTAAAAATAAGCAATCTAGTTTATTTCAAATTAGTAAGTTCAAACCTATGGTATTCAGAGATAATTTACAAAGTGACTCTTACTCTTTTACATGAATTCTAACGATTTGATTTTATGAATGGCATTTTAAAACTCTATCAACATTTAAAATATCAACTTCACTTCCCCCCGCCCCCAAATTTAGTTTTTCTGTGCTTTGATGTCCCTCTGGCTTTATGTATATAAAAATGAGTTGGTATTAAGCAATATGCATATGAAACCATAAGAACTAAAGTAAAATGATGTGTAGAGTAATTACAAAAAAGAGGTTTTTTTTGGAAAGAACAATATATGAAGCAATATTTTTGAACTGCTCTTTGATGGAAAAATGATTTTTGGTTTTATTTTCTATGTACTGTTCAAACAACTGTTCTATTCATTTAGCACTGCATAGTAAAAACTAGGTGAGGTCAATATCCTTTAAAGTTAGAAGACTGATCACATTCAACTGTGTAACTGGGGGATTTTGCATGTACATAAAAGTGTTCAAAGGAATTTTAAGTGAGTGATAATATTCAGTTGAAAATGGTTAAGCATGTGTGATCAGATTTAAATGTTCTTTCCATACAATGAGTAACATGCTAATACAATTGTAAGCTTAGGCAACTCTCCTGTTAGTTTGAAGACATCTTCCCAAATCTCACCACTTTAAACGCCCAAATTTTATTTCTTCTTCTAACTAATGGGGTCATACTTTCCAGAGAAACACCACTCTGACGTGGTAAATAGAGGTAATGAAACTGCTAGTGTGATGCTTGTGGTTTTAAAGCACCTACATTTTGCAAGATCTGATATTTTGAAGTTAATTTTTTGGACTTCAAAAAGTGGACAGTCTTATTTTTATCATTCACGCCTGTCCCTCTCTGCCACCAATTTCACACCAGAAATATAAAACTTGCTCTCCTTTGGTTTTAGTTTTGAGAATTTTTGCCTCACGGACGCTCCTACTTCAAGGAAATATAGTCTCTCATCAAAATCTTTCTCACTAAACAAGCACCTCTGTCAGAAGTGTCTTAATTTCTTATCACAGAATTTTATCCACACAAGGAGCAATAAATAATTCATGTCACTGCCTCTTTGTTGTGTGTCCCTGAACTGCGCAGAGCTGGAAGGCTGACAGCTGTGTCACGACAAGCACCAAAGATCTGACATGACAAGTGACTAACAAGTTTCTTTCAGTTCATGGGGAAAGAAGACAATGGCCCAGAGTGCAGAAAGAAATCCTGAAACAAAATAAAACTGCTGCTTTCTTTTTGCCTAAGTGTTTGCTATGAGTTTATTTCCAACCCACAAGCCCTGGTCATTTTATAGGACTGCCCAGCCCCCTTGATTCCTCACGCTCACTTGGCCATTTACTCCTGGCCACGGATCAATATGAGCAATTCTTGGAGAAATACGATGTCTCCATGACAACCAAGCCACAAATTCTCAGTGGAAGGCAGTGAGACCAGTAGTGAACTCTCCAGAGGTTTCCAGGCCTATAAGGCAAGATGTCTTAAAATGCAGGGACGAACAGAGGAAAAAGCCAGAGTAATTCATTCTTTATTACCAGTATAATGAAGTCCGGTGTATAGAACAGTGCTCACTTTTTAAGTTAAGATTGTTTATCAGCACCCATATTTTTAAATAATCTTCCTTCTTTTGCTACATCCTTTTGTTCATATCAATCAGACAGTGTGTGTTACATTTGAATCTCACTATGATTCTACTCATATTAAGGGATAGCAGAAATGCATTCTACTTTTGAAATGGTATTAAGCTGATGTAAAACAATCAGCACTTAAGTATAAACTTAATTCATGGATTTAACTGCCTGACAAGACGACGGCTAGAAAACGATTTATTAAAAGACTCTTAAAAAAAGCCTCATCAAAATCAGGCAGAATTAGTCAAAACTAACAGTAATTTGTAAATAATCTTTTATTACAGAAATTTAAGCATTTGACATTACTTTCTCCATTTCAGAGTAAGACTAGTCCATGCTTTTCTTTTAGATACTGTGGCGGGAGAGGGGATAATCTGTGCATTAAAAATTTCTGTCATTGCTAAAGATACTACTTCTCGGTTCCATGGGATGGGAAAGCAGAAATGTGGTTGGAGGTGGGCGCAGAGCAGTAGTTCCTCTTCTGAGGAATCTTGGTGGGGTGGAGAGGGCTGATATACAATGCCATCGCCACTGGGCCTAGTGGGGTCCTGAGATGACTTAGGGGACCTGACATAGATTGCAGGCTGCACCTTTCACTGAAAATTAAATCTCAGTAGCTCTCCTTGGGGAAGGATCAGGGGACTGTTTGCAGCTGCCCCTTGTCAGTGAAGGCTCCAAGATTTGGAAATCTCTTAACTAAGCTGACAGGCCACAGAGAGGATGAATCGAACATATGATACATGGATCAGCACACAAAGATGTGAGAAGGTAGCGGGGACACAGAGGCCAGATAAAATAGGAAGGAAAAAAACCAAGTGCAGGGGACATAGTTAACTCTTTCACTCGTGAGGGTCAGCTACTTTCTAGCACCTCATAGCTTTGGAGTTATCTAGGAATGTCATTCAACTTCTACAAGTTGTTTTTCTCCCTTTCTTTTAGTTAAATAGTTGTTAGGCATGCTTCCGAGCAAAACAAAAATAGAAATCCACGCTGAAGCATTCCTGACTGTGTCCTTCTAACACATTTCTGTTTTTTTCTACAAAGAAAATATAAAAATAAGTAACCTTGACCTGAAGTGAATCTCATGGAAGGGTTATCATTTTCTTTTCTTTTGTTCTGAAGAGTTGACAACACCCCTTACTGTCATGTTTAACCCTTCTCATCCTAGTTAGCGTCCTGTTTGTTTTTAGAAAGGTAGATAGAACTGTGACCATGACATTGGCTTCTCTTTTCTCTCCCTCTCTCCGCCTCCGCTTGACTTTTGTTAGATCGCATTATTCGAACGATTTCAAATGTTGGCATTTCTCTCGTTTCCAATCTCTGCCTCTATTAACCAGTTCAGCCTAAAATTGATGATAATGAACTAATAGTGTTGGCTTCCCTTCTCGGTCATAAAGCCTTTGTACTTCCTCCAACTGAATTCTTGATGAAAGAGGAAAAGATAACAGCTCCACACCGTGACCCCTGGAGGTGACCGTTAATTTGACAGTGCAGCTGCTAAGAGAAAGCAGCATTACAATGTCCACTCCCCTCACCCCCGTCCAAGGACCCCAAAGCTGTGTCAAATTTATCATTTTTTACTTGACTATTTTTAAATGGCTTTCACCTGGACTCTCAGACTCTTCCAAGTCCCATCTGTCAGGCACGTCCTCCGCATCTTGGAAGTTTGCCGAGTTTGAGTTGGTGTCATGGTTGACTGGCCTGACGGGAGCTATTAGGAGAGAGAGACAGAGAGAAGGAAGAGAGAGCAGTGAAAAGTAGTAGCAAACACCATTAAAACATTCCCTTTCAGCTCCACAGATATTTCCAGGGACACACTACGTAAACACAAATAATAAATTGCAATAAAATGTATCCTCTAAGTATTTATTGGCAGACATGTAATTAGTTGAAAAATCTATAGATGTGACTTTATCTTAGAAGAAAAATAAGTTCATGGCATCTAGCTTAAAAGCTACAAAGTAACAAAGTGTTCGCTTTGAAGTCGAAATCGTATTTTTAATGCATAAATCTAAAAAAATATAGTCAATTAACAGCAACAGGACACAGAGAGAACAGCAGGATAGTCGATTAGAAAGACCAGCTCTGCGCTGGTGGCAATGGTTCCTTCTGTCCCACAAATCACAGCTAATGAACACTTTGTACGCATTTTCATTATCTTTCATTAAATTAAAAATGGTGGTATAAAACACCAAAAATTAGTCCTATCAAAAGTAAATTTAAAAATATCAGATGAATACACTGAAACTGAACAAGGTCTCACATTTTGAATGGAAGGTCTGAAGATAACTTATCATGAGATATTATTTCAGAAACAGAAGCTGACAGAGGAGTCTAAAATTTCCTATAAGCATATTACAACCACTAATTCTGTTAGAGAAACAGAATCAAGTTTCCACATTCTTCCACAAGTTATAGCACTTGGTCTAAATTATCTCTGGAAGCCACATATTTCCATATTACCTTTGTTTCAGAAATGGTTTGTCAGAAAAAGTCGGCCTGGTCTTCATGAAAAAACTCAGTGGAAAAACAAAACAAGACTCTAGTCATATAAATTATATCACATTTAAGTCAAATGCTATAAATATATACATATGCAATTGAGTACAATAGAATTTTATCTACTATAGGTGCTGTAGGAAATAATACTACTGTGATTTCAGATCTTGGTAACACACGAACATATCTATAAACCATAAATCCAATAAACAAAATATAAGGTTATAAATCACTCATGAGATGTGTTTGTTGGCATAGGGGAGTTGGCCTGGGCACTGTTTCTCCACCTCCATTAAGAGAATAGAGAGTGATGCAAAGGCTGACACTGTGTTACTTCACACATTTGATAAGTGACCTAAAAGTGTCCCTCCCCAGATCCAAGCAGTAGTAGTGTTCACACCTGCCACAGTCCTCTGGTTATTTTAATGGAATGTAGGAAGCATTGTTGATCATAACCTTGGGGCCACATATATACACTTCAAAGACTAGTAAACATAATTCTAGTTGAAATATTTCCCCTAGACAGTTTCACTAACCCTATCCGGACATCATAGCTACAACTTCATGGTTCTGTGAAAATGTGAGCATAGTTAGAATTCACTACTTCTCTAAAACCTTTTGTTTGTGAAAAAATATGGGAAAAGTAGGCCAGGTGCAGTGGCTCATGCCTATAATTCTAGAACTCTGGGAGGCTGAAGTGGGTGATTTGCTTTGAGCTCAAGAGTTTGAAACCACTCTGAGCAAGAGCGAGACCTGGTCTCTAAAAATAGCTGGAGGTTGTGGTGGGTGCCTATAGTCTCAGCTACTTGGGAGGCTGAGGCAAGAGGATCACTTGAGCCCAGAGTTAGAGGTTACTGTGAGCTATGATGCCACAGCACTCTGCCCAGGGTAATGGAATGAGACTCTATCTCAAAAAAAAAAAAAAAAAAAAAAAAAAAATAGGAAAAGTATAAATAAACAATTTTCTTTTCATTTTTTGCATTTGAATTTTCTGCAAAAATTAACAGAAGTAGGGACTATGTCTACTTCACTCACACATTTCTGTGTGCCCCATATATAACAGCATCTAGGCTATAGAAAGTATTCTTGAAGAATTTGTGAAATAATAAATGAACAAATGAATGAAGCAGAGGTACCATGCTAGAAGTCCTCCTGTGCCAAGAGGATATAAGCTTTCATTTATTTCCCAATACATTTGCTCAGTTTCTTGTTTAGCCCACTTAAGACCAAGGATGCATATTTGCAAAACAGTGATATGAGTAAGTATGTGACTTGGAAGGAGAGGATAGATGGCTTATGTGGTTATTGATGTAGCTATGTTAACTTAATTTTCTTCAGTTTAGGTCACACAGAGTATTTTCAAATTCATAAAATTTTATGAAATGTTTAAGTGGGATAGTTAAATGCATCAAAGTTTCAGAATATCTTGATCATTTACATTGGTCAAGATTTCCTGGCCTGTTTTAATGATTTTTATCTCTCTATATATCTTAATTATAAATTTTCTGAAATATTTACATCAGTATTTATAATAGGGACTAAGTCCCACAGTTAAAATCCATTACTAAAAGCCAATGAGGTAGCACCTCTATAGATTTGGGCAAATGCATTACACTTGTTTTTCCAATACATTGTGTTTTCACAATTTAAAAACTTCCTCCATTCATTCATTTACTCATTCCTCCAACATATATTTATCAATTACCAAATATTTATAAGTTATTGTTCTATGTAAGCACTTCAAAGAGAAAGAGGACATAGTATTCAATCAAAAAAGTACATTTGCCTGTAACCATTTTTAGTGGGAATAAAGTGGTTCCAGCATGAACTGGCACCCCAAATCTCTCAAGAAAGACAGAAAGTTAAGTGTAATTTTAGTTGCATGATCTTACTTATACTCATACTAGTATATACTATGCAATTATTTTGTTTCCACCTCTGATTTTAGAGGGTGTGGCTTTTGTGGAGATAAGGGAACAGAGAAAGTTATTCTTCAAATATTTGGCTTAGTTACACACCTGTTTCCCAATTTTGAAATGGTACAAGATTTGTTATTTTTACTGGGCAGTTCTTAGAGCATCCAATAAAGCCTACATAGATGAAATACCTACATTCTGCCACTTGTGGGAACACTGACATCGCAGGAGTGGTTAATTACTGCCCTTCTACCTTTTGTTTGTTTGTTTGTTTGTTTGTTTGATAGGCTAATCCCTACAATTGTTCTTTTGGGTGCTTCCTGTGATGTTTCATCATTAAACTCTGACATGATGTGTGACCATGTCTTCTCTAATGAATCATTTCAACAAGGATGAAATCAGCCACTATTGATCTAGTGTTTATTATGATAGAGCTCCACACTAGACTGAGGGGTGAAGAAATGAAGGCACTTTTAATGTGCCCACATACAACTTGTGATCTAGTTGAAGTATAATGAAAAGTAACTAGTAGAGGCATCAGAGACAATATTTCAAGAGCGACATGGTTTTTCATAGTACAGGGAATTCCTCTACCATAGTATAATCTATAGATAAAATTTATATTAGAACTCCCTGAGTGGGACTGTGGAAATTCCAACAGGACTTCATGTAGAAAAAAGATGGTAAAACTAAGTCATGGTCAAAGAAATACATTAGTCAAGTGCCATCGATGTATTTATGGTTGTTGCTGCCTACTTTGGGATGTATTTGTAATAAGTTTTTCTTACATGTCTCTTTGAGCTTTTCCTGAATTGCTGTTGTTAGCTAATTCTTCTCACCTGTAGAAACTAACTATAGACAGGTTTTCTTCCTTGCCCTAGATAGTCAATAATTTGATCTTTACTGATGCTGGGCCCATTTATCACAGTAAGTTGTCCTTTCACTATACATATTGACTTTTATTTATCAATACCAAAGTCCATTTGTAGCTCATCACTAAAGTTCTTGGATATTTTCAGTAGTTTTTGAAGGTGCATTTTAGAGCTTGGCAGAGAGATACTTTTGACATCAATATAGTGCAAATGATTGCAAGGCTCATCTTTAGCTTAAAATCAGCTGTTTATTTTCTCTGTAATGGATTCTGAAATAGTCTACATTTGAGGGGTAAGAGACAAGAAAGACAGACTCTTTTTGACAGTTCTACCACTGAAAGATGGAAGACTGTTCGACTCACCCATCACACTCCTTGAAATATCGATAGCTAATAGGCCATTGTTCTGAATATCTCTATAATATCTTAGGAAGCTAGAGAAAGGGAGGAGTCCATATACTTTTTGCAGATGTGTTTGGGCTAGGGTACATTTGACAAGAAGGATAATTCTTCTAGATCCTAAAGAAATGAATGGTTTAGCCAAAGACAAGGCCAAATCAGTTTTGAAAGCACAATTGAGAACACCTTAAGAGGAAACCCAGAAGACTGTATGAGGGAGACTCTATACAAGAATTTAATGGTAAAAAATGAAAAGGTGGGGGCAAGGTCAGCCGTGCTAATGCTCCCTACCTCCTTCTGTTGTCTGTTTTTGTTATGTTTTTATCCTTTACGAATTCTCTCCTTCCTTTTCAAAAAGATGCAATTAACTATTAAAGTTGGCTAGTCCTAGGCAGCAAAAGTCCAAAAAACATCTCTTCAACTCCAGCATGAGAAAGGCTACTGAAAAAAAAAATCTCTGTCCACTTGCACAAACAATGGTTCTTCCGAGCTAGGCCACTGCTGTTGCACAGAGTCCTTGTTAAAAATCCATATCATTTACAGGGTGAATAAAATCTGCAGCTCCAAATACCATTTTCAATACAGTGACTTATGAATGATTTAAAAATAGATCCCATTCATCATAGATACAGGCTTTTTGAAAGTAATGGGGATATTTATAGGAAAATCATTAATAAAAGGATAAAACAGTTTGAAATGTTGGGCAACTAAATAGAATAAACCACTGTAGTGCCAGAGAAAACCCAAACAAAAGTCTTAATCATATATTAATCAAGAACATGAAAATAATGTACAAGTTGCAGAGGTCAGGAGAGGCTAAATGACAGGTCAAATGTGTAGGATTAGCAGTGGAAAAGAAGTCAGAGATCTGAGTTCAAATCTACTAGCTCGATGTGGTAGCCAAGAGTTGATTACTTCCTTGATTGATGATTTTGATTTCTTCCTAATCATAAGGAATCACTATGAAATAACCAAAAAAAGAAAATCTATTTAGAGGCCTGGAAAGAAACACACACACACACACACACACACACACATCAAATTCAGTAAAAACAAAACAAAACAAAACAAAAAAAACAAACGCTAATGCAATATAGGCAGATCACAAAGACTGCAGTATATTTTTAATCAGAGGAAGGCACAGCCACGAAAAGGCTTTACATGATAACACCACATTTGTAAACAAGTAGGAAGCCATTTGAATAGACCTAAAATTCAGCTTACAAAGTGGCTTCTCTCTGGACAGATGTCTTATCAGGAAAACATATCTAGCTAAAGAGCTATGTACATATTTGCCCTACTTTAAGAGTATCTATTGAGATAATCAAGTGATAAGGCCTCTTGGTTATATTTGCATGGTAATAGCTACATCCTGCATCAGACTTCAAGCTTACTTTGTCATCACTGTAGGCTGGAAATGGTGGGGGGAGGGGAGAGAAGGGACTGGACATCTAGAGATGCCTCCAAGTACATTAGCTATCTAATGCTTCTTCATAACTAAGTAATAAATGTTTTATGGACAAATTCAACAAGATGAGTTAATATTTATATGTTATAAACGTATATGTCTTTGCCAGGTCCCTACAATTGTGATCTGACACAGAATATTATGTGATGGATGCCATTTTCTAAATGAATTAATTGCTTTAAGAATGACATATTTTTGAACTGGTAATGAAATAAATTTTGCACAATTCCCTAAAAAGTAACTATTAATTTTTTATCCTTACCTCGATATATAGAATTTAAGTTATTATTTTATCTAAATGCATAATCTTACATGCACACTCACAGGATCAAATTATTAACTGTTTAAGCTAAGGAAAAAAGAATTTATCGATGGCTAACTTCCACAGGTGAGAAATGTAGCTAGACCACCCAAATAATATGAGGGAAGACAAATATGAATGAGAAAGAGGTATCCATTGCTTACTGAATCTTTTTTATCAATCCTGTATTCCTCTAAGACAGTGGTCCTCAAACTTCCTAATGCCACAACCCTTTAATACAGTTCCTCATGTTGCAGTGACCCCCAACCATAAAATTATTTTCGTTGCTACTTCATAACTGTAATTTTGCTACTGTTATGAATCATAATGTAAATATCTGATGTGCAGGATGGTCTTAGGTGACCCCTGTGAAAGGGTCGTTTGACCCCCAAAGGGGTCGCGACCCACAGGTTGAGAACCGCTACATATAGAAATTCCTGTTATCCGGGATGTTGGAGCAATGGGCTGCTCTGATAATGCTCACAAGCAAGCAAGTGCTACGCCTCTAGCTGAATGCAAGGCACAAGGCATTACCAAATGAGTAAGTGGAACTGCCAATAAGGATTATTAAGAATTAAAAAAAAATCATTAATTTCACTTTGCAATTTAAGGGGAAAATCTTAAGGTCTAGCTAGGGTTTATGCAGCTCAGACTTACTCAAAAATCCCTCCCCCCAAAATCTATTATGAATGTCAATAAATGTCAATATAAAGGAGACATTATCTAACTTATTTTTGAACAGAAAATAAAATTCCTAGAAAGCTTGCTCAGATGTGTAGAAGCAACAGTCTGGCTCAAAGTTCTACCTCACTGACTTAATGGATTTCTGTGTGTCTTGAGCCCTGTGTGGAATGGGCTGTAGGAGCAAGAAAAGAAGGCCCCTGGTTCTCCTGTTTGCTGCCTGAGCATATCTACCTACAGACTTGTAAAATGCAGCCACACATCCATGCTATGTATTTGCTCTGCCTGTGCCCATGAGAAGATCACAAAGGTGGGAAACCTCTCTTCTGAGTTACAAAACTCAGTAACCTCTGAGGCCATGGCTGTGGACTTCACCAAGAAGGAGGGGGCACGCTGAACCCTTCTCAGACAAAACTGTATAGAGACGTGATGCTGGAGAACTATGGAAACTTGTCTTCACTAGAACATCAGCTCAGCAAACTCACCCTGACCCCCAGATGGAGGAAGAATATGAACTGAAGACAGTACAGAGAATTCCCTAAGATCCCTGCTCAGATGGGATGATCTTTCTTAAAAACCAAACAATCAAAACATAAGCAGGATAGTTGGCAGGAAAAAAGAACCAATGGCAAAAAGAAGAGACCAGGTCTCTCTGTGTTGCCCAATCTGGTCTCAGTTTGCTAGCCTCAAGTGATCCTCCTTCCTTGGCCTCCAGAGCACTGGAATTGCAGGTGTGATTTACTATGCCCAGCCCGCATGCAGCTTAGTAAAGCCAATAAACTCAAACAAGTGATAAACTACATATTCAGTTAGAAAATATTGATTAAAGAAAGCACCTCTGTGACATATAAGGAAAAATAAAGTCCTCACGGTTAGTGCCCAAATATATGTATTAATTGAAAGAGAAAGGGATATAAACAATTTCATTATGGAGATGAATTTATGAATTCCTGGGAGGGAATGTGTTGTATTACAAACATGTTCAACTATAAGACCCAGAAGATCTGGTTTTCAATCTCAGCTCTGCTCCTAATAGTGTAGTCTTGGCCATGTCATATCATTTTCCTAAACTTGGGTTCTTTTCTTTCTAAAATGAGGGAGCTGGACTGGACAGCCTCTTTGATACCCTCCAGCTCTGAGACTGCCAGTTAAGAATCCTACACCAACAAATACTCAGTGTGTCATAGAACAGTGTACCTGGACTGTAAGTAGCCACGACACCAGCCTAGGAAGGAATCAGGAATTGTGAGGCTCTTTCCTAATGAAGTAGATTGGTATTTTCCTTTGGTGGGAACATACCAATCTTGGTTTCACTTGCCCAGGCATGAAGAGGTTCTCAATGATGACTTGTCCAAGGAATGGGCAGTGTCATGAAGAGTTGTGGTGTCCCTGTGGAACTGTACTTTCCTCAATTCATATCTCTTAAAAAGTCCCCATTCTTTCTATTCCTTTTAGACATAAGGATGGGGCCCATGAAATCGCTTTGTGTGATTCAAGCTAGGATGAAAACTAACTCCAATCACATTATCTAAACTCTCAGACGGAAACTGTAGGGATAGAGGATGGAAAGAGTAGGAAACAAAGAAAGCGAGTAAGTTGGCAAGTAGGAAAGGAGAATAGCAGGGAAGGAGGCTGTTGTTTCCCTTCTTCCTGCCACATTTCCTCACTCCCAACCAGGGTAACCCTCAGAGTTCCCAATGGGAGGTTTGGCTAGATTTCTTCCTATACTCCTCCAGAGTATGATTTTCTTAGCAAGACGTGTCCAAGGAAAGAGGTGGCAACTGGATAAGCAGGCATTTTTTTTTTTTTTTTCTTTTTTGAGGCAGACTCTCACTCTGTCACCCTGGGTAGAGTACTGTGGCATCACAGCTCACAGCAACCTCAAACACTTGGGCTCAAGTGATCTTCTTGGCCCAGCCTCCCAAGTAGCTGGGACTACAGGCACCAGCCACAATGCCCTGCTATTTTTAGAGACATGGTCTCAAACTCCTGAGCTCAGGCAATCCACCAGCCTCGGCTTCCCAAGTGTTGGGATTACAGGCGTGAGACACCATGCCAGGCCTTATACATTTTTTTTCTTTTGACATAAAATCAAAATAATTTCCATGACTTTGATCTCTGAATATTACTGAGTAAATTCAGAGTGGAAATAAGTCAAGTAAACATTACTTCTTATTTTTGTATTTATCCATAATTTGGTAAAGAAGAACATTTCTAGATGCAAGAAGTTAACCTGAGAAATCAGCAACTTTAATCCCAGTTTTCCATTTCTGGAAGTATTTTCCATTTCTGGAAAATACTGGAATCCCAGTATTCCAACAGAAATAATTAAGGAAAAAAATAAAAAAAAAAAAAAAAAATTGCCAGGAACATCTTAGCGAAAAGGACTTGTGCATCACCAAAAGGAAGTCTAAGTGATGTATGCATTCTCAAAATGTATAGATATTAACTTTTACGCTATTAATGTGATTTTAGGATCTGCAAAAATCATTTGACTGCTCTTATAAGGAACAAATCCTAGGGTAAATACAGAAATGCATTCATTTTACTTACTATTCAGAAGTTCCATAAAATACTAAGTTGGAAGCTGGAATAAATTCCGAACTAGAAAACAAATAGATCTTCACATATTGATAAATAGAAACAGTCTGCAAAGCGAGAACTCTTAGAAGAATTTATAGTGAACTTCCCAGCTTGTATTTGAAAATTCAGAAGGTCAAGAAAATAAAAGAGACCCTTCCATCAAAAGAGCACCAACCTATCGTTTGAGGCTAGAGATAAACATGATTTATACATGAACTTGAGATAAGGATTCACATCATAGGACAATTTAAACCATGGCAAAATCTACAGTTAGCCATAAGGAAGAGTGCACGAAAGATTCTCATCTCGAATCAGTGGGTGAAGAAACTGTCAAATGACACGAGCCTTGAAATTTGTAAGAGCAACAACCTTTCCGGAGGCCAAACCTAAGACTACGTCATCCGTGTGGGGAGAATGGTTGGCAGGCAGTCTCAGATTCCTAGCCGATAGCCTTCTCTATCTCAGGGGGAAACGTTTGTCTCAGATGGTTAGTCAAGTGTCAGAGCTCTTTCATCTCCCAGATAGGAAATGGAAAATACGGAAATCAAATTATCTAGATGAAGCCTTCATTTTCTAGTTCTTTGTTAACATTAAAAAAGATATGAGGAAGAACATGTCTAAGTCACCATATTTTGTGTCATTAGGCTTTGTTACTTTGAATGTGATTTATTTTTCTTTGAGCGGAATCCAACTGGTATGTCAGTGTACTTGAGAATGGACGGAAATTGAATGGAAGATAATGTGCTCAGAGGCTAACAATGTGTTTACCACTGTATTAAAATGTCATCAGTAGCAAGCGTCACTTTCTCACACTCCGCACAAACACATGCATTATTTACTCAAGACGTGGAAAGCATGGGTGGACTATTGGCATCGATTGTTTCTTATGGCCACCCACACCAAGTGTAGTCATCTGTTTAGAAATACTAATTTTGTTGGGAGAGAAATAATAGAAATATGCCTTCTCAAATCCTCAAGCTGTGTCACTGCATAACATTCAATATTTGGACGAACATCTCTAAAAGAAGATTGTCCACATGATTTTTCTCTTTTCCTATTTTCTAAATAGTTTCTAAGCTTGTGAAGATGCTTTGGTAATGGGGAAAAGGGGGGCTTTAAATAAAAAGGCAAATTATCTTTTCTCCTGGGGAAAAAAAAAGAAGAAGATTGTCCACAATATAGAAATGGCCTTGATAAGTAGTAGAGATTATCGTTTTGATGCTAGACAAAGCAGTGATATCTATAAATAAAGATAAGAGAGACAGTCCTAAAGAAAGCAAAGTTTTTAAGAGCAAACATGCATGTGAATAAAGGGAAATAGTGACTACAATGACACTCACAAAAAGCTAGGTTCAATACAAAAAAGATGTTATCATAATTGAAGATCTAAGAAATAGGAAACAAAGGTTAAGAGACTAATAGATATTTCTACATAACGTAGTTTCCTAGATTAGTGTAAAATACTCCTCTTGACTATAGTTTCATGACTTGTTTAGGAGAATGCAGGGTAAAATCTTCACAACACCAAAGGCTCCTAGTTATAAGGTGTTAGACTGATTAAATGGGCTATACAAAACAACTGGAAAGCAGAATCCTTGGGAGTAAATGTTGTGCACACATTTCAGTGTAGTGAAGTTGTGGGAAACACTTAAAGAAAACATGATCCCAAACAAGAACACTGTTCTGTCATTTGCTCTGACTCATGGACATTGTGACAATGTAAAATAGGCAAATGGCCAACAGAAGGGTGGTGTTTTAGGAAGGGAAAGAACAATCCAATAACCCAACCATAGCAAAACCAAGAGAGCCCGCGAAGTCTCTGCACTTGGAACACTGCAGGTGTCCCCAGTCACTGCCATCCATACAGAGACACTGGATTTAGGAGGCCACCAGAGGTCTGGGAGGAAGCAAGGGAGAGGAGAGGAGTTTTCTTCACTAAGACTATCTCAAGACAAAATCAGGGAGGTTGAGACTTCACCCTAAAAGTAAATCTAAAGAAGAGTGCGACTAATATTTGTGAAATTGCTAAAAAGTTATATATGCCTGTAACAGTCATGCACAGGCCTCCCTTTCCCCCAACCCCTCAAGATGATTATACTCTCCCCTACATTTCCTTACAGAGTCACTCTCTACTTTAATAGCCTGATAATAGGTGCCTCTTCTATAAACAGAGATGAATCACACCGCTAAAACCAAGGTCTGATCTGTAGCTCCCATGGAGAAAAAACCCACACTGAACTCTATTCATTCATTGATGGGGAATTCCAGAGCCATGGATTTCAGGGCCTTGCATAGGGCAGCCTCAATTCCCCTTTGGTGGTTTCTGACTGGATGCTACCACTGTCCCACTCTGCTCATCTCAGACGCTGACATCATAAACTACAGCATGTTCCCTGGATGTGCCTTTTATTTTCAACATCTACATCTTTGTGCAGCACCCCAGTTTGTGATTTCCCATCTCACTCCAATCTCCAATTCTCTGCTGCTTACCAAACTACTACCCTTTATGCAAGACTTAGTTCACATTTCACCTTCTCGTCATCAGTTAACATTAATTTTCTCCCCTGTTCCATCTTCCTCAGCACTTTATGTGGCCTGTGTTATGCTTTTTTTTTTTTAATACAATTTTTTGGATAGCACATCTGACTCGGGCACATGAATAAGGAAACAGGACATCTTAGGCACATTTTGAAATTTGGAGGCTGATGTTATGTGGACAACTTTGCCTCTCTACAAAGGAACCTCTGAACTGAAGCTGAAATCAGAAGACTGGGCTACAAAAATCAGAGGTCTGACCTGGTGTGTTAGTTTCTTAGAATGTCTCAGATGGTTGGAAATTCATAGATAGTATGCTTATTCCACAAACGTGATGAGTTCAAGGCTCACGGGACCGCTTACTTATGGGTAGTGAAGGCTACAAAAGTCTGCTTCTTCTGCATCTCTGCCTTGAAAATTTATGTAGATACTGGGAGGAGAGGGTATAATTGTCTAATAAGGTAGAGCCCTGGGCCAAAGCATCCTTTATACAAATTTACTTCCCTACCCTTCAAAGAACTGTATAAAATTAGAGTACTGTGTTGCAGAAGATTACACTGACTCCCTGCAATAGAAGGGAAAATTCCCTGATTTCCACTCTCTTTTCTGTATCCCCATAAATCATAAAGTTAAATTTACCCTAGGGATTTCATTTCTATGAATTCAATGTAGAGGCATAAAACAAATTTTGTTCTCACAGGACATCCCATTTTTGTTTCATTAGTTCAAGGAAAGGGTCACTCAATTTTTAAAGCATTTGGTTTGATCTTTGCTATGATTCATGCTACCTAACATCCACAGTCAGACTTTATATACTGAAATATATCTTATATATAAAATGTGTCTCCATGGACGCCATAATGGCAGTACTTTCACAAAGAGTACTCAAAAGCTACATTCTGGATACATGAGTCTAAGCAAGGTGATGAAAAATAGAAAATAAATTTATTTCGTTGAATATTTAAACAATTTTGTTTTGCCTGAGTTCCTATTGCAAGATTGATTTCTTTTTCTTCCTCTGAAAGGCAAAATACTTCCTTGGGGCTAGGTGAGGAAATCCTTTTAAAAATTTTCCCTAAATATAAGGTCTAAATTTATACTCACTCTATTTTATACATTTTTATTCTGTGTTCAACAATCTCATTGATATTTCATTCTACAGAGAGGGAGGTAATAAAAATTTTTATTAATGTAATAAAGGGAAAAAGAAATGAAGATGCTTTGTCATAATTTAACTAGATGAAAAAAATTCTTGTGATCTAGTGTGAGAACAGACTGCGATCTCTAAAGGAATACTGAATTATGGAAATATGATTTTTACATCATAGACCCATTTACACTTACCATTTAATCATATTAAATAATAATTATTATAGCTCTATTGGTTCATATGCTTTTTTGTCTATAAATTCTTTCCAGGACATAATTATTTTAAAAGGTCTTTCCAAGCTATTTCTATTGAGATTCCCTTCCCCCTAGAGCCAAAATTCCTTTTCCTAAGATGGGTATCTATGGGGAATCATGGTATCAACCTTTGCCTAGAACCTCCTTCTCTTCATGAATTAAAGATCACATAGATTTATTCATCAAAAACAAATAGGGAGAAGAGATTTAGCTTAAATTCTTTTTTTGCCAAATTATGGTCATTATTTTGTTTTAAGATCCTAAAGATCTTAAATAGGAAGGTCAAACAAAGAATCGCACTGTTGGAGTCTGCAAAGGGGCAGCTCAGCCGAGGAGGAAGCAGTTGTTTCCAGAGCATTTCTTTCCCCAGTAAAGAAGTTGTCCAATTTAGAGGCATTCCATGCTGCTAGAGTAAGGAGGTAAACAAAAATACTTTAGAATTCTACTTCATTGACAAATCTAAAACACAGATCAAATTGGGCTTTCCTCCAGGACAAAACAGCCCCCAAAGTCGCCTCTTCCTGTGGATCAGACTCTCAGAGCTCTGCGCCCCCCTACAGCACCAGACCCAGGCCTCCAGCCAGCCGGCTAGTTATCCATGGAAGTGGCTCAGGACTGACACTCAGATTGACTGGTTCACACTAATTTACTTCACACGGATTCCATTTATCTCTCAGAAGATCCGCTGGCAGCAGCTTATAATGGCGTATCCTAGGATGCTGCCCGCACGTCTTTAAAGTGGCAGCGCTTGATGAATCGAGTCCAGGAAACACTTCACAGATCCAGGAGTAGGGGGAATCAGAAAACATCCAAGAGGCAAAGCTGGGGCTTGGTGGCCTGCCCGGCTGGCCCAAGTGCTGAGCATTAAGCGTGTCCACTTTTCTGCTGGTGGCTCACCAGCTCTGCAACAAGTCAGAGAGCCATTGCCTCTTTCCTTTATCACTGGCCCAACAAATGAAAACAGAAAAGAAGGTGCCGCTTCCATTGAGAAGTTAGGGACAGCTGTACAGAAAGTGAATTTGACCCTTTAACTCCCAACTTGCTAAATACTATGATATTACTAACCTCGGTAAAGCTGAGAGTTCAAAGGTTGAAATGCTGGATGGATGGACTAGGAAAACGTAGACAGAAAAAGAAAGTAAAGAGAACACTTATTTATTGTGGTTAATTCAACAATGAGGTCCAAAGCACGCAACGGGAAGCTGTGGTTATCATCAGTAACCATCTAAAGAAGCAGTGGTCTCACAGCTCACAGCAACCTCCAACTCTTGGGCTCAAGTGATCCTCTTGCCTCAGCCTCCCTAGTAGCTGGATTTACAGGTACCCGCCACAATGCCCAGACATTTTTTTTAAGGGGGTGGGGAGTGTCTTGCTCTTGCTCAGGCTGGTCTTGAACTCCTGAGCTCAGGCGATACACCTACCTCCGAGCGTGCTAGGATTACAGGCGTGACCCATCGTGCCCAGCCTCGGAACAGTACTTTTAAGGTTGTTCCTCATGTCTACCAAAGAGCTTAGGGAAAGACACCAATGGGTTCAATATACCAGTTCAATATACCAGGATGGACACACAAGTCGCTATTCTGTATTTGGCCTGTCAGAAGTGTGGTGAACTGCTGACCAGTAACATGGTTAGTACCCAAAGGAGGAAGGCGATTGAGATCTTCTAATGGCACGGAAGCTAATATCATTAAACCATAACAGTCAGTAGCAAATCTAACAAAGCAGGGACAACAGTGACAAAGCACATTTAGTGTTTACAAGGTAAAACATGGGGCTGCAGTAGCCAGTAGATGGGAAAAAGTAGGATTAAGACTTTTGCATGAGCCTTAACATGATTGTGTTGTCTGCCTGCTGCCTTAAGCTTTGAAAAACAGCTGGGATCATCTTCTTATAAGCACCAACTGAAAGATATTGAAGCAGTCCCCAATCCAATTAAACAGAAGTAAATGGAAGGATGAATTTTACTGAGCACCATCATCACGTTTTTTCCCCCTTAATTAAAAACAGCATAATTGCAGGTTACATAGCTCCTTAATCTCACATTAAATCTAACAGATTGCTGACTTACACTGAGCATGACAGTACCAGCTTTCTATATTGGAGTGCTTCATTGTAGGTCATTATCCTTTATTATGTGACTTGTAATCCTTAAAGCCCATGATTGGGTGTGGATATTTGGCAAGGATTTTACTTGATAATACAGGGATTCTACTTCTAAGGGTGATGGTTTAATTGAACGACATAGTATGGTTATTAGATGTTTAAAGAATTACATATATTGCTTTCCTTTTTTAATTGGCTATTTTCTTGCAAATGTTTCCTTCAACAAAGATTAAGATCACTGTTCAGCTTTAGAGATGCCCTTTAGAAAAGGGCAGCTTTCACAAATAAAACATAGGTAGCTTATTATTATGGAAATTTATCTATATGTTATGAAAATGCCCAATCCAAAAAAAAAAAAAAAAAACAATCCTGCCTCATCCACAAACTGGGTGACCTTGGTCAAATTACTTAATTGTTTTGCGTCTTGGTCTCTTCTTCAACAAAATAGCAATAATGATGGTGCCTATCAGCTGTAAAGAATTGTTATAATTCAATTAAAACACGTAAAGTTTTAAGACTAATGACTTGAATGTATAAATAAATCTTATATGACTGCTATGTTTATTAATATATGTCTTTTAGAAATATGTGTAAATGGCAATAAATGTACAGTGCTGAGTTCAAGACACTTGATTTTACTAGCCCTATGGTAGTAGGGCTTTTCTAGCCCTATGGTAATATTTAAAATTTCTCTGACCTAGTAATATAAGAAATGTTTTAAATAATTGTATTACCTTGATCTTCAGGGAAGACTGTAGAAAGGTAAATGCTGTGGTTACTGGCTCCCTTTCGTTCTAACAGTTTAAAGAACAATGTGGATTTGTATTTGTTTAATGATACCTATCACCAAAGTCATCTTCTGTAATTCTTTTTCCAGTCAAGAGTGCTGAATATGGAAAGACGTAAAAATGGTTTCTGACAACACTGACCAGAAAACATACATAGAACTTCATTAGAAAGTTATTCTAAACAGGTTTTTTTGGCTGCTAAATTAAATTGAATGGAAATGATAACATATTGATATACCTTAGGAAAATTTACATAACCCTTACAGAGAAACTGATTTCAGTCTGGATGTTTAAATTATTGTATATGCACAACAGAATTTCAGATTATAAATACAATTAGAGTGCAAGCTTTTAAATGAACAGCTATTGTCATTTATATCTTTATGACTTTTAAAAGTGAGAACAGATCTTGTACCATCACTTATGCATGGTCCTTGATAACTGGCCTTTTCATTGACTTCCATCCACAGTTTGGGTTTTAAACAATACTACTATTGAAACTGAAAGTCTTATCAAACTCAGCTCCATCAAAAATAAAAGAATTACTGAAGGGAGATCGTTTGAGTATACATCTAAAACACAAGAATAGTGACTTATTTGTTATGTATTTGTATTTATTTGTTACTCCATTCTTCTTTTTCATTTCTAGGGTAGAAAGCATTATAAAACATCATATCAGATAATAACATCAAAAAACTCTTTTTCTTGAACACCAGATTAAACCAAGGGGTGGAGGGAGGATGCTTATATTCATTGAAAAAAATATGTTGATTTTGGCTCATTATTATGAAAAGGTTTTGGTTGTAAAAGTAAGATGGGATAAGTTACAATTTTCACCATAACTAAAACCTGTCTTGTTTAATCCAGATACTTCCACTGTTTGCCCCCTGCCCTCTTCACACAGCAGATCAAAAATCAATCAGATCACTGCATGGTTCTGATCCCTCTACAAAAGTGGCTGAAAGAACTTGATCAGAGATTTGGTGATTGGCAAGGCCTTAACAAGTACATTTAGGTATTAAGTAGTGCCTTGGCTTTTGGCCTTTACAACACAAACTCCATGAAAATCAGTTAATATGAACTTGCTGACAATAGCAATATTATGTATTAAAACAAATTTCAAAATAGTAATAGAATAAGAAGTGGGTCAAGTTACTCATAAGGGAAAGAAAATTGTCTTAGATTCTGATGACAACAATAGACCCTAGAAAATGAAGCAATAACATATTTTCAAAATTGAAGGAAAGAAAATTTTGAGCTAAGATTTATTATCCAGCAAAATTGACCTTCAGCTACAAAGGCTGCAAGCTGATATAAGCATGCAATAACTTAAAGAATATTACTTGAATAAGCCATCCCTGAGTGGTCTTCCAGAAAATGAGCTTTGGACAATCAGGTTAATTGAAAAACACCAGTTTAGGAGTGGCAGTAAGCACTAAATATACACACACCTGGAGGACTAAAACTAAACGATGTTTATACAAATATGGCTACTACAAGAAAAGATTGGATAACAAAGAAAAATCTAGCGCAGTGTTATATAAAAAGAAATATCTCAGAAACAAAGAGTTAAGGAAGATTCAAGATAAAAGAATAGCCAAGATATAAATCAATATTTCAAAGGCAGCAGTCACGATGTTATTGAACATGGTGGAAGGAAAACCAAAGAACATTAAATAAAGATACAAAGAAGAGTATTTTATGACACTAAACAAAGGCTATAATTCACAATGATGAAGGCATTTCAATGACTGACGTATGTACTATGTGTATATTACAACATAGTTACTTTAATAAAGCAGAGACTATAGAAAATGCAAGCTGACAGTAGACAACTTTAGCACTTATCTCTGAATATAAGACAGATAATGGAGACAAGATATTGATAAGCATATAGAAAACCTACACAACTAAATCAATATGAAAGATCAAATAATCAAACTCTGAACAATAATAAATAGCACACCTTGTTTTTTAAGAGCTCATGAAACAGTCTGAAATTGGGCATATCTTAAACTACAGAGTAACCCCTGTAATATTTTGGGAATCGAACTAGCACGGACGACATTCTTTGATCACAAAGTAGTATGATTAGAAATTAGTTAGAATGTTAAAAACAGAAAGATTTTTTCACCTGGAAATTTCAAATACATACTAAATAATTCTTGTCTCAAAGGGGAAATTCAATACCGAATTGCAAGACTTTTAATACATTACAATAATAAAAACAGAACAGAACTCATCAAATACAATTAATCCAATTATGATAGGACATCTTATACATTAAATACCCAGTTGGTAAAAGGTGAAAATAAATAGCCAACTCAAGTGTGTGGATAAAGAACAATGAAGTAAAGTGAAACAATACAATAAAATAATGACCAAGAGGAAAGAATTAATAAAGACGATGAGTTAGAAAACAGTAAAACAGAAGAATCAAGAAAGAAATACAAACAAAAGGTGCTTTTAGCAAAATAATCAATATAAAACAAACTACTTAAAAATCTAATTAAGAAGTAAAGGGAACATTCACAAATACACAAAATCAAAAATGAAAGCAGGAGGGGAATAACTACTGACAGAGAAATTTTTAAAAAGCCACAAGAGAGTATAAGGCTCAACTCTATACAAATTAACTTAAAAATTTAGATTAAATAATTTTCTGGAAAAATTGGAAGTGATCAAAAGGATAAATGTTCAACTACCACAGTAGAAATATAGAAAGAAAAGTTATTTGACCAAATTCAACACTCATTTATGTAAAAAATACGTAATAAAGTGAGATTGATAAATATTTCTTTGATATGATAATATACGTATATACACACTTTAGCTCCAAGGCCAATGTTTTACTTAATTTAGAAACACCACTGACTTTCCCATTAAAATAAGGAAAGCAAGGACGCCCACTATTTTCAACTACTACGTAGCACTGAGTTGGAACTATTCACCAATGCAATGAAACCAAATGAAAACAGAGTCAGTGTAACTAAAAACAAAGAAATAGAAGTGTTTTTTTAATTGGAAAATGTAATTATATACCCCCAATCCCCAAAAAATCAATGGAAAAACCATTGTAAGAAGAAAGATAATTTAGTAAAGTAGCATAGCATATAAATCAATAGTCTTCAAAAATACAAACACAAACCAGCTAAGAGACATAATGATTAAGAAGCATCTGTTTATAATAATGTTTTTAAAAGAAGACATTTCCAAAATCTATGTGAACGAAATTCAAAAGCACTCTTAAAAGACACAAACACAGAGTGAACAAATGGAAAAATATATCTTATTCTTGTAAAAAACAACTTTAAGTAATTGCGTTATTTAACTTTCTGCATCTACTGCTATGGCACAATGACATTAAACAAATGAACAAAACCCAACTTCAGGCACGTGGAGGCATGGAGACTCTTCTGGAGAAAGAGTATGTATGGCCTTAGAGCTGAACTCATAATTTAGTGTTGAATAGACCACACTCAGTTTTCCAAAAATTGTAACAATTGCATGAGAAAATAGATAACACCAAAAAGAAGTTTGTGCATATATACTATATATAATATGTGTATATAATATACACATTAAGAATGCATATATAAATTTTTTAAGCATAGGTATAAATAACTGGGTATTTTCATTAAGTCTAGAAAAGACTTCTGTTAGAAATGAGTTATATGAATATTTCATGCCTTCATATTGCAGAATAAGCAAAGTTTTACTATCATAATATTATTCATTCCATAAACAGTGAGAGCTTCTGGGTGATAGGCCCTGTACATGGTGCTGGGTATGCAGCGGTGACCAATAATCTCTGTGTTCATCAGGTTTCAATGTTTCCAAAAGCTAGACATTGACCGTTTACACAAAAATTTACACCATAGGGTGACAGAGAACCACTAAAATTTCTTTGTAGTAAGAACTACACTTGCCTCTTTTCTGATGCCCCCACAGATCTAAAAGAGAGGAGAATTTCATGCACCTGTTCTGTCCTTGCTTTACTCAGCTTTAATTTCGGAGCCTCGGAAGAGACTGATTGATTGGTTGAGCTTAAAGGCAACTGGCCACCTCTTGGTCCTATTGTGGTAATGATAGAGGAATTGATCTGATGATAGGTGCTTCAGGCATGCTTATGGCCTCTGACGTGGATGAACAAATTAATTTGTTTCTGTGGGAATTTACAAAAGAAAACTTGGGTGCTGTAGTGGCAGCAATAGATGTTGGACAGCAAAAAGAGAAATGTCAGTGATTTGCAAAGGTTGAGATGATAAGCTGTGTGTCGGATTTATTTGCCATATAACTCTATTCTATATTTGAGGCCACCTTACTCAATAAAAAATAACAAGCATATGATTGATTCTAGGGTGAGCATCAACTCTGCTCATTCCCATTAGTAATTTAGACCTATACTCTGATCATCTCCTACTTAAATCTTCCTTTCTTTCAAAACAGTAGGATATGGGAGCACTGAACCATATTCCTGTTTTCTTACCTGTAGCAAGGTATCTTGCACAGGTAAGACTTTCTAAATAGGAGGGAAGTAGCCAGGCCACCTTCCCGTGTGGAATGAGCAGGCAGGCCTGATGGGAGGGCTCACGCGCTCAGCTGCAGTACGATTAGTTCCCGGGACGCACTGGCATTGGAATTCCTGTTGTGCTTCTGGAACATGCACAGAATTTCAGCTGACTTCAAAGAAAGTAATTTTGAGAAGAGAGAGTTAGTTGCCAAAAGGAGAAAGCAAAGCATTAATTTTTAATAGGCTCCATTTACTAATTTATAAAGGCAACAGGAATTGGGGTGAGTTTAAAAGGAAAAGCGGAGGGAACTACTGTAGTGAATGCTAATGACTTTCTGGCCGTGTCACGAACTATGCTGTTTGGGGGGAGAAAAACCTATAACTTGATTATAAAACATTACATATTGCTTGGTAGTTTGTGATGATAAGATTTTTAAAACTAGTTCTGACCACTTAAAAATGGAAGAGCCATTGGCTAGAAGGGACTGGGACGTTTAAGGTAGTTACAGGAGAGGACATGTTTAGAATTCAGGAGACAGAGAGAGAGCAGCACAGATATTGTCTCAACATTTTTTGGTTCCTCTTCTTAATACCAACACAGAGAGGGCTGGGAATGAGAGGCAGGAAGCCCTAGAGCAGTGGTTCTCAACCTTCCTAATGCCGTGACCCTTTAATAACAGTTCCTGTGGGTCACGACCCACAGGTTGAGAACCGCTACTCTAGAGCCAACTGGGGAAATTTAGAGAGAACCAACAGCTGTGCTCCAGGTATAAAGAAACACAACAATGAAGGTAGGAACCTACTGGGAAGTAGGAAGTAGGGTGGGCGGCGTTTTTTTAACATATTATTCTTTTAACAATACACATATTTCCAGCACCCAGTACATCAGCTACTGTCCAAGGTGCTAGAAGAGGAAACTACAATAAAAGACCCAGCTGATGCCCCCACAGATCTAAAAGACAGGAGATATTGAACAGGTGATCACAACCACCTATAATCAATGTCAAGCTGGGTTGGTACAGAGTGCTTTGGGGACATGCAGCTAGGGGAAATTAGACTACTTAGTTTCTTCATAGAACTAGAATGTTCTATAGATTCTGTTTAAAAATTGGTTATTCAATTTTCAGGCTTGGTTGCTGAGATCACACACACACACACACACACACACACACACACACGTTACATATACTTCATCCTTTAAAACAGTTCTGCCAAGTAGTTGCATGTTTTGCCATTTATTGGTGAGTAAATTTAAACTCAAAGTCGTTAAAGTAACATACCCTACTCATACACGTAATAGATGTCAAGACCACAAGAAGGGGCTAGCTTCAAAAACAAGCTGATTGGAAGAATTATTTGCAGAGATATGAAGAGCATCAACTGACAAGGGAGATAGTTTTTAGTAGAAGCGTATCAGTGGTTAATTAAACCAATATAAAAGTGGAGTCTTATACCTAAGGTGACTTAGGCTTTGCTTTTACACTAGATCAAAGGTGATCTACTGCCTAGACTTTCGCCTTATTTTGTGCCCAGCTCCATAATATATATCCAAATTCAAGTGCCTTAATCCTATGTCTTAGGGTCTCCAGCATTATCTTGCCCATCTGTGGTTATTTGCTTTCCTTTTCATTCATGCAGATACTTTCCTGGGTGAATTTCTCACATTCCTTCTTAGTAAGGCAAGTTCCACAAAAAAGAAGTTCAACTAAACCCGAAAAATCTAAGTTTAATTGAATCCAATCATGGTTTATTGAACACTGCTTTGGTGGCAAGCACTGTGATAACTAAGGACACAGGGTGAGAAATAATCCGTGCTGGAGTTGGCTTCCTCCTCTCATTGTCTTAACTAGGGGTTGACAAACCCTTTCTGAAAGGTCAGACAGTAAATATTTTAGACTGGTAGGCCATAAAGTCTCTGCAGTTGGGCCATGAAAGCAACCACAAAAAGTACGGGAGTGGTGGGGTGTGGCTGAGTTCCAACACAAGTTTATTTACAAAAACAGCAAGCTGGGTTTGGCCTGTGGGCTGTGTGTGGTTGGCAGACCCTTGTTCTTGACTATTTCTAATCGGTGCATCGAGCCACAGGCTGAGCCCCAGTTGGCATAGTACAGTGATGGTCATGATAACTGAGAGTTAATCAGTGCCTGTGAGCCTAAGATTATAACATAAAAGTCTCTCCATCCTTTTATTTACTAAGCACTAAATTAAACATACATTTTTTTCTGCTTTCTCTTTCAAAGCCTCATTCAACCTCACACCCTACGTTAGCAGAGAAAAGAATGTGTGCTTTGCCTTCCTCCATAGGAAATGGTCAGGGGACTAGAGAGTTTCTGTACAGCACTGCCTTCTCAGATGAATAAGACTCCATTGTAGAAGTGCTATAAATGAAGGAGAAAAGAGAGTGACAGCTCCATTAATTCAAAAAATTATTTGAGCACCTGCTAGGTGACAGGTCCTGGAAGACAGGTCTTAAAGAAGAAGCAGCAAACAAAACACATTAATCGCCATCACTTTTGGAGTTTAGAATCTCACTAGGAGACATACAACCAATAGATGAACATAAAAAATACAAATGATTACTTATTACACATGAAAATAAATAACCTTAAAGAAAAATCACAGGGGGTTATGAGAATAAATAATTGGATGAACCTAATGAATGTTGGGGGACAGGGAGGCTTCTTTGGGAAGTGACCTTTAAAGTCAGAACTGAAAGATGAATAGACATTATGTGAAGAGTAGGTGATGAAAAAGAGCACAGAGTGGATAGGAGTCACTTGCCAAGGTCTGTGAAAGTTCTAAGGCTGGAGATTGGAAGGTCAATGAGACTGGAACGCAGAGTATGTATGAGGAGGTGACTGACAAAAAATGAAGTTGGAGAGCTGGAGGATCAAACCACAAGCCTAACAGAATTCCTGAAGTCTTCTGTGTTGTATCCTAAATGCAAAAATAATATATTGGTGTATGAGGTCTGACAATTAAGCTTATGAACTCATCCTAGAAAAAGTGTTACATACCTCACTATGGTCACCTTCAAGGTATTCCCCCCAGAAAGCTGTGTACTGATGCCAAAGTCTAGTGTACCTTTCAAAGCAATTTTGGAATTCTTTTTGGAATGGCCACCGAAGCTGTCATCATACAAGGTATGACAATTCAGTTTGAGAACTCATCCTAGAAAAAATGTTGCATACCTCATTGCTGAATATCACTATGGTCACCAGATGGCCAAGGAGAGCATTTCAAAGGTGACCATAGTGATATTCAGCAATGAGGTATGTAGCCCTTTTTCTAGGATAAGTTCATAAACTTAATTGTCAGACCTTGTAATTTATGCAGAGTGTGTGTGGTATGTTTACATCAACATAGTTAAAAGATCATTCTTATTGTTCTATGAACTATGACTTGAAAGGAGAATGTGATTAAACCCATCCCTCACCTTCCTCCTTCCAGCACCTTCTCTATACAAAATGCCTTCAGCATCTGTATCCAGAGCAAAGAGATGGGAAAAGGGAGAAAGTCATCTCTTATCTCTCCCTTCCTGTGGTTTAGTAGGTGTCCACAGAGACATGTATCACCATAAATGTGCCTCCCTGCACAAACACGCAACTCTAATGCTATGTAAAAATTAAAGACAAAAACCAGAGAACCGTTAATGAATCATAGAATCACTACATAAGACAACTACTTTAAGATTCAAAGATAAGATGGTTTTCTAGACAATGAAAGCAGAGAACCAGAGGTAGAAGCTCCCTTGAAGAGAATTATGCTAACCCACTAAAAGGTATCAATGAAGACGGTGGTAAAAATAGATGTAGGGTAACAATTTAGATATGGAAGAAGGCTTAGAACACACATGCACACACCCACAAACAGAGACATGCATACACAATCTGCTGGGCAGGAAGTTTCTCATCCTGTCTGGTCTCCATTTAGTGTAATAGTACTGCAAGACCAGAGTGGGCAAGGCAGAAATTGACATAACCATTGGGGATCTGCAGCTGAGCATATTCAGAGAAAGGACTAAAGTGTAGTTGGCTGGAATGCATCGCAAGTATCACCTGACACCTTTAGACTATCCCCAAATGAATTGTTTAACTTCTATCTCTGTGCACATGTGCACATGTGCATGTGTTAGTATGTACAAATAGACAAAAACACAGAGTCAATATCAGGTAATTTCAGAGTGGTGACAAAGCTATATATCCAGGTTGAAAGCTGTAACTTTAGCTGAATAGTGTATGAATGCCCCATTGGGCTCATGAATACCACGTATTCTCCAGTATTTATTTACCAGCCTGTCAAAGTTATTCATCATATGCAGTGTCACAAAGCACATGGCCACATCTCATGTGTCTGCTTCAAGGGCAGGGCAAGTGTGACCTTTGACTTTATGTTTTACAAAGGATAAAAATCATTCTTGAGGAGCATTATCTTTTTTGCACAGCTACCCAATCTGCTATCAAAAGACTCTCAATTTTCTTCAACATTGCTTGTTAAATGTTTATAGCTAGTTTTACAATGCAGGCCTAGCTGTCTGAATATTTTCAAATCCATTCCCCATTGGACTTGGTTTTAAACTGCTTCTTTTTTCATTGTTTTGTGAGATGAGACGTAGAAAATAATGAAGTGGCTTAGAAAATTGTTTTTCTTGGCCAATTAAAAACCTCTATAATACAGAATAGAAGAATGCTCCCAAACATCCTCTGAGTTAGAAGACATGTTACACATTCATGTGCTACTTATTTCTCTTCTGGAAGCAAATATTAACCAGTAAAAATTGAATGCCATGTGTTCTCACTCCCTTTTGCTTTGGGAACCTGCGGCTATCCTCCCTCAATTGAAGTCAGCATGGAGAGCACCAGTGTCTATGTAGCACAGAAGCTACGGGAAGTAGAGGAATCCCAGATACGGCTTGAGAGGTTCAAACCACAGCCAAGAAAATGGCTTCACCCACAGTCAATGGTCAATATTATTTAAATCTCTAGAAATCTTATTTTAAGAAGACAAAAAATAAAAGCAATGACTTTCTTTAGAGGCTGTTTCTGCAGTCCTTTCTGCAGCCAGTGATTCCCAACACTACATTTTTAGATAAGGGAGGAGAAAATCACAATGCCTAGATGAAGGGAGAAGAGATTTTATTATCTGGCAAGATAGTGGCTTCATCATTAAAAAATTCAACCAACTAGAATACAACGTCCTTTGACCTAGCAGATAAAAGGTCAGACAGCAATTTTGAATAATAAATGAGACCTGTTGACCTCGTGACCCAAATCTGGCAGGGGGAGTGTTTCCTCCACCCGATGCTGACGGCAGACGTGCACATGGACAGCTCCACTAATGAGCTGCCACAACACAGCCCAGGTGGTGGGTGCTGCAGCCTTTCAGTGTGCAGAGAATAGGTTCCTAAAGCTGTTGTGTCCTGTCGAGTAATGATTATTATTATTTTTTTATTAGAAACAAAAACCTTGTAAAGGACAAACGAACATAAATACATTCAGAAAAGGAATCAAACAATTGCTTCATCGAAATATTAGGCAATAATAATAATAATGCAAAGAAAGTAACATTCACATTGTCAAATAAGAGTATGTCTATTATAGAATGCTTTGACTCTGAGATTCAGTATGGAGTCATCAGTTAACTTCTTATTTTTTTTAAGTATCAAAAAATAGACGACTAATATTTATAAATAAAAGTAAAAGATAATTTCAAAAAAACAGATCATGTTAAGTCTTATAGACAATAGAAAAAGAAGAAATACATCAAATTCATTCTACTTGATCTGGGTACCCCTGATATTAAAGTTGGAGAAAATATATTATTATAAAGGAGAAATTACAAACATTTGTCACTTATAAATGAGGTTACAATATCCTAAACAACATATTAACATGTTGAGTTAAAAATTAATGTTTAAGTAATATACTTTGGTCAAAATTAAAACCAATTTATGTGAAGATTAGTCACTATTTTCTTTTCTTTTCTTGCTCTTTTTTTTTTTTTTCTTCTTTTCCTTTCCCTCAACCCTTTCCTCCTTCTCTGTCTGCTCTCCCTTTTCCCCATGCCCCACCATGTCATTAATTGTCATTAATTGTCTTCAAGTCAAAATTGAGTACATAGGATTCATACTTCTCTACTCCTGTGATGCTTCACTAAGAATAATGTGTTCCACCTCCATCCAGGTTAGTACAAATGCTGTCGAGTAATGTTACACTATTGTTGCTTTTCAGGAGCCTCCTTTGCAAGTTCCTCATCTTTCTGTTTAGTTTAGTAGAAATGGAAGCATTAGTCAAGCTTTTCCTTCTGACTCTCATCTCCTATATTATTTCAGCACTGGGAAAAATGAAAAGATCCTGTGATTGCATGTATTTTGCTTATACTATCAGCAAGGTGGTTTTATGAGAATTTTCTGAAGAGCAATGAGCCTACTTACCTTTTAAAGAGGTGACTCTCGCCTTTCGTTTTCCCAGCAAATAGATAAAGGATTTAGATGACAGGAATATTAAGGATATAGCAATTAGCTTAACTTTTTAAGTTTATTTGCATAACACAGTGTATAATCCAGAACTTTTAAAAATTTCAACAAAAATGAAGATAAGAATATGGCTTCAAACTAAACAGTCCTTTTAATTTTTATAGAATTTTGATTACTGATTTTAGGAAAAACAGCACTTACTAAGTCAACTTGGTAAATGCTTACATTCTTTTAATAAATATACTATAATATGTCTAATTGTGACAGCTTTAATGAATGTATAGTACATTTAATTTGTGTTCACTTGTGTTGTTTTAAATAAAAAATATAGGAAGCCTGGCCAAATTGTAGTTTAGCTAATTGCATTTATCTTTCTGAGTCTCCTTTTAGATTTTAATTCAGTACAATATTCTTCTTCACTCTTCATTGTAAACTCTTGTTAATTTCCAAACTATAGAAGGGATAGTTAGCAAAATAACATTATCTCCACTTGCACGTAGTGCAGAAGAGCAGCTAATGTTTTGAACTAAAACATTTGGTGGTGGCTTACGCCTGGTGGCTCATTACGCCTGGTTATCTGAGCACTCTGGGAGGCCAAAGCAGGAGAACTGTTTGAGGCAGGAGTTTGAGACCAGCCTGAGCAGGAGTTTGAGACCAGCCTGAGTGAATAGCAACACCTCATCTTTACAGAAAATGGAAAAATTAACTGGGCGCAGTGGTGCACACCTGTAGTCCCAACTACTTGGGAAAGCGGAGGAAGGAAGATCACTTGAGCCTAGGAGTCTGAAGTTCCAGCAAGCTATGATAATACCATGGCACTCTGGCCCAGGCAACCAGAGCAAGACTCTATCTCAAGTAAACAAATACCCAAAATTCAGTGGAGGATTTAGAGAAACTCTCAGCACATATTCATCACAATTCCCCATACCTTTCAAAATTAGAAAGACCCACTGGCAGCCAAAGCTGCTTTTTGTTCAATTGGTTTCAAGCTCATTCAACTTGGTTTAACTGAATAAATGTGTATAAAACACGTTTTGTGTACAGGATCCTGATAAGTATCACTGTGCTATGTCAAAACATTTTGCTTTGTGCATATGGAGCTTTTCTAAAATAAAAATATTTGACTTATATTTATGGTGAGGGCACATATTAAAAAATAATGTGGTATATGTATATATACACGTACCAGCTAAATTGTGATACAGGAGAAACAAGGAAGTGAGTTTACAGGAAAGAAGGAGAATTAAATGACATCTTATACCAATAAGATGGAGCACTTCTTTGTCCCATTAAAATGTGTTACATTTCTTTTCTTTTTAGCTTCACTATGACTCATGTGGAATATATAGTTTCGTGCAGGTAAATGTTTAACAATCTGCTTTTAGAAAAATACAAATCTCAAAACAAACAAACAAACCCTAATTTGTACCATTTACCAATTTTTATGGTGTGAATGTTCCTCTATAACGAATTTTAAGTTACCAAAATAATGTCAGAAAACGTGGAGCTGGGAAGAGATGCACATGGTCAGCTCTCGTAAGCTGGCACTGACCGCCTCCTGCACACCGCTGGACACGGAGAGGCAACTAGTGCTTTTGTTTTGAAATTGAGATTAAGGGAGCTTATCGGAGATGGAGAGGTAAAGAATAGTAGGTCTGGTGGTAGACACTTTTTATTACCAGGTTCTGAGTTCTTCTCGCCTTTCTTAGAAAGGAAGAAGACTGATGCTGGGAGGGTGCACCAACTGTGCACCAACTGTGCACCAACTCAGGGACGCACTCAAGGAAACTGTGCACCAACTCAGGGACGCACATGCTGCTTCCTCCACAAAGGGCAGATGCAGGGAAGACCTGGGCCTCTGGGCAGAGGCCGATGCAGGAAAGACACACTGGGAAACAAGGACACAGACAAAGAGTAAAGAGGGATAGAGGGAGCTGGGAAAGAATGGGAAATGAGAAAGAGAAGTACAGGGAGAGAGTAAGAGAGAGAGGAGAGAGAAAAGAGGAGGGCAGGGAGTGAGAAAGAGAGAGGGGGGAGAGAGAGAGAGAGAGAAAGGGAGAAGGAAGAAAGAGAGATGAGAGGGAAAAAACAAGAGAGAGTAAGAAAGAGAAGGAGGAAAAAAGAGAAGGGAGAGAAAGGAGAGAAAGAGAGAGAAGAGGAGGAAGGAAAGAGAGAAGGGGAGGAGGGAGAGAAAGAGCACCTGTCATGTCCCACAGAAACAACACACACTGCCTGAATTTAGTTTCTTCGAATAAGGATTGTTTGCCCAGATCTAACCTAAGCAAGTAATCATAAGAATGGATATGATGAATGTGCACAGTTTTCTCTTGGAACTTGTGAAACACTTTTATTCCCGGTCATCCAGTGGTTGATGACAACCAGTAACAGGTGCATTCTGGGATAAAGGCTCTCTTCTCATTTTGCTCTTAGAATGCTCATCGGAGGTTGTAAAAAAAAAAAAAAGAACCCGTTTTGAGGAGTGGATGTGGGAGGGCCAATAGTCCAATAGACTTGTTCAAAAATAAAATTACATAAAACCAGCATGATAAGACAATAATTAAATTTTTTTTCATATGGCAGAACTGCAAGGTAAATCTGGTCAAAATGGCTGAATAGTGAATAGATAAAATGAGTTTCATTCAGCAGGTTTTGAAAACCAGTTGAAAAAGTTCCACATTAAATGCTTAGAGCAGGAGTGAGGACTCTCTCATTTGGCTTAATTTCATTAAGACAGAGTAAAGATAATATCCTCGTTTATTCCTATTTTTGGTAAAAAAAAAGCAACATGTAGCCATGATATATCAGTATGTCACAAACTGGGACAATAATTCCATAACTTAAACTCTCTTTTTTGGATATACAATGAGCATTCTTAATCTGGAAATCTGAAAACAGAAAGTCTCCAAGTTTTGAAACTTTTTGAGTGCCCACACTACAAATTACCCTGAACACACCGTTTCTTCACTGTCTTAATAGGATGTCATATTTTTTACTGTCATATAATATCAAATAACCACAGACTGTTCACATGGGAAGCTGAGATAGTGACGACCTTGTTCTCTAATGGTTCAATGAACTTCGTTTCATGTGAAAAATTAATAAAAATGTTAAATAAAATTATCTCCATGCTATGTATATAAAGTAGATATGAAACATAAATAAAATTCTTGGTTAGACTAGTGATATCACATTATATACAGGAAAATATCCCAAAATCCAAACAGAAAAAATTCTAAAATCTGAAAACTTCTAGTCCCAGACATTTTGGGTAAGGAATACTTAATCTGTATTGCAGCTCAGTTTCCCCCTTCTAAATCACTAGCCTCCTTCCCACTTTTACCCTCACCTCCTTCATGTTGTAATAAACATATTTCTCATTTGTGATATTCTTTGTAGTTTTATGATCCCTGTTAATATAAAAATCCATCCTATGGTATATATATATATATATTTGTCTCAACATGTCTACTATTCCACCCGATCACCCATAATGCATTTAAATTAAAATAAAGTTTGATTTATTTGTTTTACATTCAGATCACTCACTTAATTATTTTGCTAGGTCTATAGTTTACAAAAAAAAAAAAATGTTTCTCAGATCTTCATTGTAGTATTACTTTGCAAAGAAGAAAAGGTTTTTATATTCATTACCTACAAAGTCCTATAGCATTCCTTCAGAAGAAGGGGCTACTATTTTTTGTTTTACAAAGTAAACAAAGACAGAAGGAATGAGGTAATTTTTTTTAATAAATAGCAAAATAGACCGAGGCTTGAATCTATGTTTTTATATTATTATTCTGTGATATGTGGCTGTAATAGTCGGTTTCAAATTCAAAATATTGAAAATATTAAACACCTTTTCTTTGACAATAAATATTTGGGTAAGAATGTATTGATTATTTCTCTATGATAAAAAAATAATAATGCTCTATTTGCCAATGTAAAGGTTTAATTGAGGCATATGAAGAGGAAAATAAATAATATTAATATAAATGAGGCATAAACAATATCCATCCCTTGGAGAAAACATTTTACCAGCAGTCAGATAATGAGATTTAGTAACTTGACTATCAGGATATGGATTATAATGATGAAAATCATTAGCATAAGAAAAAAACATAAATCAGAGTATTGTTTTTAGAGCTAGGAACTCATGTTCCCTTCCTCATTTTAAATCTCATTGTGTTGCAAAAAAATCGCTTTTTTCCCCAATCTGTTACTTCACAGAATTCACGTAAGTGTTTCCAGAAGATTGCCTGGAGTGAGTCTAGGAATCAGCAGGATGACAGTCAGCAGTGTTCGTGTACATGGATGGATGGAACTGACTTATCAACTGTCACCATATCACCCAAATCATCCATGTGAAGAAGGCTGACTTGGCACCAAGCTGGCAATTATCTGGTGAACCCAGCCTAGTAAACTGCCGAGACTGATAAAAGTTCAAAGAATAAATATAATTGCACTGGGAAATCATGGAGAATCCTCCTTGATGATTCAAAATGTAATATCTTAATGGATTCAATCCACAATGGCAGACTTATCAAGTCATCTATAACAAAACATACAGACTGCTGTTACAGGTATTCTTTAGCTTGGGTCAAAATGTAGTCTGGTTTTTAAAAATATATAAATTATTGGTACAAAGCTGAGTACATGTAGAAAGGTTACACCCTCACTAATGTCATGCAATGCACATTACACATACGGTACACATACACATACATACATTACGCACACACATACAATAACCTGCATAAAGAATGAGGGTTATCAGAGCAACAATGAAAAAGAGTTTCATTCTGAATAGACAAAAAAAGAAAAGGGGAACAAAAGGTTCGTTCAAGGGAGAAATTTGACCTCAACAGTTAAACATTGGATATTGCCAAAGTTGACATGGCCTGAATTAGAAACAGCACTTTACAAGGTAATTTACTGTATTAGTTCTTGGTGTATCAGGCTATCCAGAGAGCTTGGATGCCAAGAGGTGGTGCCACAACAGTCACAGCAAAATGAACGGGTACAGTGTCATTACACTTAGCTTTCTAAGGTTAGGATGTTTCTGTCTGTGTCTAAAAGGAGGGAGCCACGTTGTACTGAGGATTAATTAAATTTTCCTGAACTTTCAGAACATCTTGGAGAAACAAGTAGATTGCTGCCTGCCTTTTTTATGAGAATAAAAAAAGCTGAATTAGGGAGCACTGTATGTCAGCTTATTTTCTGTGAGCTGAAGGGTCCCTCAGACATTAAGATAGCTAAGATATCTCACATGCCACATCCAAAATGATGACACGAGTCCCTAGTTCTAAAAAGAATATTCAACCTCCTGTTTTTTTCTTATGCTGATGGTTTTTTATCATTATAACACATATCCTGATACAGACACTTATTTCACTAATGGTAAAAAAAAATTTTTTTTCCAAAGGATGGATATTGCATGTTCAGAAGATTCTAATGTTGTATCTGGATCCATCAAGAATAATGTCGTGATTTATGAGCAATGTCTGGCAAAATCTAGGAATGGAGAAAAGGCAGCTCACATGGCACCTTTTGTGCTCTTGTGTAATGAGGTCTGGGCTGAGGTCAAAAGAGATGAGCCCTGCCAACCCGGGAAAGTGACCATCAACTGTGCGGATGCTCAGTTACATGAAGGCAGTGTTAGTAGATATTCTCCAAGGCTCTCATTAGTCCAGAGATAATTAAATAGCACCCAATGTTTGTATAGAGATATTACAGTTCAAAAAATGTTTTATATATATTTATTTCTTAAACCATTATTACTAATTTTTACATAAAGAAACTAATGGTCAAAGTGACTAATCAATATGACACAGGTAAATCTGGAATTCAAACATTAATTTTCATCCAGCTAAAATTGCTTCATACATAAACAAATGTACATTTTTACAGATATGCCAAATATATTTCCTATGTTAGTGCCTACCAAATTGTCAAGTGCCAGTCCCCTGCACCGTCCCTTGAGAGTCCTCATTCCTTACACTAATATATCATGGGAGCCTTTTTTGTTGAGACAGAGTCTCATTTTGGTGCCCTGGGTGAGTGCCATGGTGCCATTCCTCACAGCAACCTCAAACTCTTGGGCTCAAGTGACACCTTCTTGCCTCAGTCTCCCAAGTACCTGGGACTACAGGCATCAGCCACTATGCTCACGCAATTTTTTAGAGACAGGGTCTCATTCTTGCTCAGGAAGGTCTCATGAGTTCAAACAGTCCACCCACCTTGGCCTCCCAAAGTGCTAAAATTACAGGCATGAGTCACCACACTTGGCCCCATGGTAGCCTTTCTTGATGACCCCAGACATTGTGTGAGACACTGCAACACATCTTTGAAGGAGGGGCTATAAGCTGAGGGAACTCTCACTCGAGTGGAACCCGTCTCCTGGACTTAACTCTAACTGAAAATGGTCCCATCAACCCATGAATGAATTAATAAATAGTGATATATGTATACCATGAAATACTACTTAGCCATGAAAAGATGGAGACTTTACATCTTTTGTGTTTACCTGGATGGAGTTGAAGAACATTCTCCTTAGTAAAGTATCTCAAGAATGGAAAAGCAAGTGTCCCGTGTACTTAATACTAATTTGAAACCAGTAGATGAACAACTACAGGTTTACAGAAGAGGAAAAACACAATTAAATTCAAGAAGAGGGGGAAGGGGTAAAGGGGCTCAGTAACCCCCCACCTAAGGGGTGCAACATGGGGGTAAATGGAACACTTCCTGGGTGAAAGACTCAAATACAACTCAGACTTTTCCTAACAAATGCAAACAATGTAGACTAATCATACGTACTCTTATATTAATCTGAAATTTAAAAAAAGAAAAGAAAGAAGCCCAGAAGAAAGTAAAAGAGCTCTTCCTCCTTCAGACCTTACTATCCTGTCCTATTGGTCATGAGCCAAGTCACAATGTTGTCAATTGAAAGCATCCAAGGAAGTAATTTATCACCTTTGCCATTACTGGCTTGAACAAAATAGGTAACCCTGGTGTACAAATCTGAAGAAAGAAAATGCATCCAGTGCCTTCAATGTTGTATTTGGATTGTAGTGAATGGTGGGTAGAAATGACTTCTTCCCTTCTTGTTTGAAACAGATCCAGTGGTAAGACCAGAGGGAAGCAGAATAGAGCTCAGAGCAAGGCCCAGTCCACTGTCTTTCCATAGACACTGATACCACTTCTGTACCAAAAAATGTGCCCTAGAACCCACTATTCATTCTATGATAGAAATTAATGACCTCCAATATTAATTTTAATGTTTTATCCAATCTTCACAGCAAACTATTATCCTATAAAGGCATATCTCGAGTTATCTACATTAAAACATTTCCCAGGACACATTTAATTCCAGATTTCTTCTTCTTATCATTTAGCAGTTTGGGGGGATTGGTCCAGCAGACCCCAGCTGCTCAAGGCAAACAAAATCAGAAGTATAGCAGAAAAGTAACCCTGATGTTTAGAAACAAAAACAAATTCTGAAAAATGTGCTCTAAGTACCATGTATTGAATTTCATTAGACAATTCAAACTTCTTTCAGTATGATTCCATAGATACCATCCCCCATCTTTGATCTTTAGGGAAATGGCTTATAGGGAGAATGAAGGAGGAGCAAGATCATTTGATTATGTCTCAAAATGATGATTTAGCAATTCAACATTCCATTAAAGTATGTTTAATGCAACGTTGAATTGATTTCCTAATTTAAAAATTCAAAAAGTTAAAGTCCACTCACTAGGTTGCTGTGGAAGAGAGGACCTTGTAAATGTATTTCAAAACCTCACCTTGATGATTTCTGCACTTTATGTGCAACTTTTTCCTTCCAATTGAACCTATGGCTAATGCCAGTTTATTCTGCCTTCACAGCAGTAAATGACACCTGCCTTTTGATTTCATTTGTTTGACTGGATTTTTAGCTATGCAAGAAATGACTTCAGAATAAAAGTATCCCAATGAAAATCTATTTTTTTGACCTTTTACAAAATGAGAGATTCTGTTTCTTAACTTACTCATGTACATACTTAAAATGACTATGATTTTTATTCAAATCCACAATCTTGTAGAGGTGAATAAACCCAGAAATGCAGAGAAACAGTTATCTCTTCAGTTATCAATGTATGAATAGCGCACAGAAATATAACCAACCCCAAAGCAGCTTCAAATGATGCAAATGTACTTTTCTCTTGGAGTGTTAGCACTTTCTTTAGGATTGAAAGGCATGGATTTTGCTATGTCCATAGCATTCTCATGTTCTTTTAACCATGGGCTAGAAGGAAGAATTTTCCTTCCCAATATGAATAATCTTTAATGATGATAAATGTATGTATTTTTTAAAAAAGTACAATGGAAGTTTTTTTAAAAATGCAGGTTTTCACCTTTTTTAAAATATGTTTTTAAAGCTCAAGTGAAGAGCAGCCTCCCCACTCGACTCTGTTTTTCCTTACAGTATCTGTAGGCAAAGCTCATTTGCAGACAGCTGCAATATGAGCTTCCTTTCCTCACCCTGTCATTGACCTCCAACCTGATCTGAAAGAGCCACCTTCTTTCAAAGTGAGAAGTTATTCATTTACCATAATAGCTCTATTCTAGGCCTCCTTAACAGAAACTAGCAATTGTGCCCAAATAAGAAGGTTTTGTGATCCCGACTATTCTTACCCAAGAAGACAAACCACTAGGAAATCTCTGTTCTGACAGCCACAGTAGGCAGCCATGAAGTTGATGTTTAAAGCTGTGGCTTCTGTGTGATCACAAAAAAAGAAAGAGAAAAATCATCCGGAGTTTGCAGTTGCTCTAGTTATATACTAGGGTTTGCCAGTTGTATTCTCTTAACTCGACAGCTTATTCATTGAGCCAGAGCTGCTACATTAAAAGTCAGCCAACCATCTGCTGGGTGCAACTTTAAAACAAAATCCCTTTATGAAGAGAAGTGAGAAACAGAAATGATAAGCCTATCGGATAATCATTAGAAATAAATAAAAAGTCTTTGATACATGCAATTAGTCACAGCATTACAAGTTGAAATGCAGTCCAGTGTTAAAGAGACAGTTTAGAAGCACATGGCACATTTATCATAGCTCCACAGACAAGTTATTGAGCTGTCTGTGAAAAAACAGAGCCAAACAGGAAAGCTTTCAGCTGGGAGCAGCGGCTGAGGGCCTTGATTGATAGAGCTAGATGATGCAAAGCTGTCCGATGGCTTTCTGCAAAATAAAGTGAAGGAACTCAAGGTCTTTCATGGTGCTCTCTGACCACAGATGAACAGCTACTTTATTATGGCCCCGATTGAGGTTGTGCCTTCCTCCATCCTCTGCTGCTTTCTCCTGCACACAGTGGAGTTGGCCAGCTGGCCATTGTATTTAACACAAGGGTCTTGCCATCTTCACATTAAACAACAACAGCAAAACAGGACAGGCTCTCTCTACAGGACAGCATATTGCAGTGAGTAAAAGCTCATTCTTTACGTGTCCTTACTAGCAACTCTTTCAACTACAGTGGTGTAAAGGAAGAGTGCCACCCTAGATTTTCCAGGCCAACCCACTGCCTTTTTTTGTGCGTGTTGGAACTCCAAAGAGTCACAAGCCATGAAGTTTAGCACCATGACCCCAATACACAAAGCACTTTTTTTTTTTTTCAAGAATCGAGATGCTACACTTATGCTTATTTTCATTTTGTTCTCTGAATAGGGAATGAGTTTTAAATAGGGATAAACACCTTACGAAGTCCTGTTTAAACTTTTTCGTGGCTTCTGGTAGGTTTCAAGGAATGAAATTTGTTTTGATAAGGATTTTAACAGAAAATAATACTATGTTTAACCTTTTTTTTTTTTTTTTAGTTTAATTCTTGTCAACTAAGTGTAACCTCAAAAAATCAGTCTTCATTCTTCTAGAATTATTCTTATTTGTTCTCCAAAAATAAAGAGAGGAGAAAAAAGTCTTATTCTAGAATCATTCAAAAAGATTATATTCTTCTATACCCTCTCTTTATGCATCATTTCCAAATAGAGTAAAGGTTATTAGATATTACCTTAGTCCTTTAAGATTAGAATACCACAAATCTTCACATTAGATTAATTTATTGGCATTTTAGAGTTGTTTTATTTGATGTTAAGTATCATAAACTACATTATTCAGAACACTTGGAATTTTACCTTTAGTAAATGAGGCAATTGGTATAGCACATTCAACAAAAACAACCTCATCTGAAAATAATTCTGAGAAGGATATATTTATTTCTAAGATTTAAATGTCCCACCAAGATCTAATAGATCTCCCCAAAACAAGAAATTATACTCTATTTTTAATACTGAGAAAGAAAAAAGATATTAAAAGCTTTTATTCTGTCCCAAACCCAAATCCATATCCCAAAATATGAAAATGTAAAGCAAAGGAAGTATAAAAATATTAAAATATAACATCGTTTTATGTTGCCTAAAGATACCATCAATGAAGTTGCTCCTTTACATAAAACAAGTACATACTTTGTTGCATTCTCACTGTATTTCTTTGTACAACCAAAAGGGGAAAAAGGATTCATTTCTCCTGAAAAACACACATATGTCTCAAACCCAAATTCCTTGTTATTCAATGTACCGCCGCTTGAGTAAGTCTAATTCTTAAACTATCTCAGACCTAACCCCACAATAGTATAGAGCTGGTATTTTAACAAGTTCTCTGGGTAATTCCTATGCACATTCAAGTTTGAAAAGCCCTGCTTCAATGGAGTACTTCTTTTCTTCTTCTTCTTTTTTTTTTTTGCAGTTTTTGGCTGGGGCTGGGTTTGAACCCACCACCTCTGGTATATGGGGATGGCGCCCTACTCCTTTGAGCCACAGGCACTGCCCTCAATGGAGTACTTCTAAATCCTGTCTTCATTTTAGGTATGCCTGAGGAGCTCCTAAAATATGTAGATGCCAGCACCCCACTATAGACCAATTAAATCAGAATTTCTGACAGTAGGGCTTAAATACTTGTATTTTTAAAAGCTCTTCAGATAATTCACATGTACATCTAAGAATGGGACTACCACTTTACTCATGGATCTATAACCTGTTTTGTTCCTCTTCTTATAGTAGCCACTAGGAAGCTCCAGTAGTTTACATGAATCTTTTTAGGTAAATTATAATACTAATTATTTTATATTAAAAACAAACAAGGTAAAAATCAATATATATATCTCATGCTAGTCACTGCACTAAACTCTTATAAATTTTCTCATGTAATGCTCAAAGCAATGTTACTTTTCCCATTTCACATATAGGCAAACTGAAGCTGGGAAGGTTTGGATAAATTGAGCAAGGTCAGATAGTTCATTAGTAGAAGATCATCCAGGGATCAAAGGCAGCAGTGTTGGGCTACCGTGCTCACGCTCTTAAATCTTTGTTACTACTTTGTGTATTCATTCAATTCTGTAGGTTAGTTTTCACTAAACTGCCCACCCCATCCCCAATTATTTCCTGGTTCCAAGCGTTGGCTTGGACTCAGGAATGATAAGCGTGCCTTAACTTTTAGGGTAAATTAGAATTACCTGGAGATTTTGCTGATAGACGGGTTGCTGATTTAGAAGGCTGTGGATGCAGAATCATGAATTTGTATTTCTAAAAAGTTCCCAGATGATGGTGATGCTTCTGGTCAGTGACCAAAACCAAGCTTTAAGAATTAGTGGGCTGGATTAATTGTAATAGATTGTGTTATGTTACCTGTCTTAATTATACGTTTCCTCAAGTCATTTAAGTAGATGGAAAAGTTACATGCAAATAAAAGCAGGAAAGAGCAAGAGGGATGATGATATATAAACTATGTTAATTAGAATTGATAACAGAACTTCAAATAAGAAGTGATTTCCTATCCCCTGCTATAAGCCTTTCCCAAGAGATAAATGAACTTCAGCATTCTTTTCTCCAAAAAGCTATAATTAGACTTGGTAGGTGATGGCAGGCAATGCAAGCATTCTGAAAGTCAAAGAAACTTACATTGTGACATTGTTTAGAAAATAAATGAGCAATGATGAACAATTTCAAGGTCTTCTAAGCTTTGTGTTTCCTAAGTTACTTAAATAATATCAAGATATATTTAATTATTCCACAAAATGCTTTTCTTGAAGACAATAAATTACAGTGTCTAAAACAATAAAAGCAAGGGAATTTTGTTAAATTTACCTCAGTGATTTATGCTCTTAGGGTAAAATTGACAATTTAAGATATTCATTTGGTTTTTCTTCATCGCTTTTGGAAAAAATAAAATCCCACAGAACAAAATAATAGCTAGGCAGATGACACTAATTGTGCTGGATATTGGTCAGATATGATTTAGACCAGGCGTCCTCAAACTTTTTAAACAGAGGGTCAATTCACTGTCCCTCAGACTGTTGGATGGCCTGACTATAGTTTAAAAAAAAAAAAAAAAAAACTATGAACAAATTCCTATGCACACTGCACATATCTTATCTTGAAGTAAAAAACAAAATGGGAACAAATACAATTCACACCGCTTCATGTGGCCCGCGGGCCGCAGTTTGAGGATGCCTGATTCAGATGATGGTATTTATGTGAATCAGTTTCAGCAAAGACAAATCTTTGGAACTTTATGATTTTAAGCCAATAAGCAGAGTAATTTCGTAAACTGAAAATGAGGCATAACAATATGAAATTATTTTAACACTCTCTTTCTCTTCCTGGCCCTTGGGTGAAACTTAAAACAAACGAATTGCATCTTTCTCTTACTTATCACTCCAGGAACATGTATTTTATTTGACCTGTTAAAATTAAAAAAGCAAGATCTGCCTGTTATTTAAAAAAAAAGGTATTTTAAAAAATGTTCATTAAAACTCCCCCATCTAGGTTTGAAGGGAAGCTGTTTGCTAAATGATTAATCTCATAATAGGAATGTCAGCAGAAACACAACTCTTATGATTTTTTTTTTAAATGTGAAATACTGTTCTTGCAGAAAGTTGGTTGGATGACATAAAGAACATGAGCTTGCCTATCACCCTGATTACTTGATGTAATAGTAAGCAAGCTTAAGTGAACTGTGTGTCTTCAATCTTTCCAATCACTTAGGGATGGGCATCAGAGCTGCCCATCCATCATCCCTGGCCTGAAACATACGGTGCATCAGCAATCTTGGGCTGACCTAAATGATAGGAAAAGCCGCTATGCTGTTCACAATAAGAAATTGTTGTCCGCTGAATTACAGGCTTGTGATTAGATTGCTAACATGGCCAACTTGATGTATAAGTGAAGTGACCAGGGAAGATATGCTTTAGGATCTTCTAAAGATTAATTTATACCCTTGAAATGTAGACCAATCACAGCGTCAAAAAATATGTCAAGGTGTTTTTCTTAGAGCGGAGAAAGCCCAGCTGTGGTAACAGGTCATTAATTTATTTCTGGCACCTTTATCTGTAACAGAATTTAATAAACAAGGGATTTAATGGCTATCCTCTTGACATGACTAGAATTGCCCAATATAATAATTAAGTTTTTGGAGCCAAATTTATGAGGAATAGTTATATACTGTTAAGAATATAAACCTTCAATGTCAAGTTTCGTATAACTTAAATCTTTACATTTAAAAAAATGTTAAATCTGCCAAAATGCCTGTCTAAAATTCCTAGTTACGTATTGTGCGCTCATCTCTTAGAATGGTGTCTACAGATGCCGTGCAGACGAGCTGTTGAACAAGCCATGTATTATTTCCTTTGTGTCCTATCCTAAGATTAAGGGAACTCTATTTTAAATTGAAATATACTGAAACTATCTCCAAGTCAACTATGTAGCCCTAAAAGAGTATTGGCATTGGAACTAGGATGCCTACTTTTGACTGTAGGGTCTGTGTCTAAATTTGCCGTATGGCCTTAGATCAGCTACTAGTATCCATATAGGGTACCATAAGAATGATATTTCCTAGTCTGTCTAAAGCAGTGACTTTAAATGGTGTGCCATAAGAGGATCTTAGGTGTGCCACAGACATCTTTAAAGATTCATTAAGTGACTATTGAAAGAAGTTCAAGGCACAGTAAGTCTATTCTTTTTTTTTTTTTTTAACTCTTTTTTTGATCAACCTAATTAAGTGTGCCGTGGAAGTTTAACTATAGGGTCAAGGGTGCCATGAAATAAAATAGGCTGAAAGACACTAATGTAGAGTCTTATTCAGGAGGATGGTAGTCATTCCTTTAGCATTTACTGAACACACCTATTTTCTACACTGGCAATGATAAAGATGCTAATTGTGATGACAAGCTAGTGGAAGGATGCAGACAGGAAAGTGCACTGGTAACCTCAGTGTGCAGAAAAACTACCCCCAAATGAAAATTCTGGGGGCCACAAGCCCAGATTCTGAGTCAGCAGATCTAGCACTGGGATCAGATAAATACCTTCCTAACACACGCTCCAGAAGATTCTCTGGCAGGTATGGTCTACACAGAACTTCCTAAATGCAGGGAATCGGTGCTTGGTGCTTTGGAGTACACAGGATCAACATTTGACTCAACTCTAAAACCTTGGAAAAGGTTTTGGGAAAAGATGCTAGAGAAATACAAAGTTCAAGAGTGGTATTCTGGGAGCAGAGGAGGTAAAATGGGGGCGAGTGTTCTCAGCAAGGAAACCACATGAGAGAGAGAGTCCCTGAGAACCTCAGGCAGTTTAGATGTGAAAGCTCAAAAGGTGAAGAGAAGAAATGCATTTTAAGAAGCTCAAAGGATTTAAGAAGAAAACAATCTTCATTAGACATACAAAGCTAAGACTCTGCTATTCAGACCATCACTGGAAGGATTGCCTTACACAGAATATAATTTACGAAGATAAGTGAGCAAAAAGAAATATAGAGGTATTTCATGATATTGACCAAGTCTGGATTCTACCTAGAAAATGGAAGATGTGTGAAATAGGCACACCATTGAGAGGTCCCAACACCCTCAACGAAAGTCAAACAGCACAGTGAAAATAAACAGACTTTATAACAAGGCTTTAGCAGGGCTCTGGCGAACTAATTGGAATGGATTTTTGTGCTTTTGTAGAATTTAGTCCAGTTTTCAATTGTCCAAATTAGCAATGTTAAAAAAAAAAAAAGAAAAAAATTGGAAGAGCCTATCATGAAAGACATTTGTTTCTCTTTTTTGTAAATTATTTTTAAACACATGTGCATGGGGAAAAAAGTATAAAAAGGTTATACAATGAAAATTTTTCCTTCCACCTTCTCCTCAGCCACCTATTTCCCTTTGTGAAGGAAAATGCCATTAACAGTTTCTTCCGTGTCTTTCCAGAGATATTAGATGCATATACAAGAATGTACTAGGATCTATTCTAAACACTCCTGTGTAAACATTCCTTAATAGAATAAGGTCACTATACACGTTGATTTTTTTCACTTAATATATTCTGGATATTGAGCAAATCTTCTAATTTTGTAAACACTGTATGGTGTTTCATTATATATACACTTATTTTATCAGTTACCAATAGTTCATTTATTTCCAATCTTTGGCATTTATAACAATACTATAAAGAATAAGCGTACACCTAACTCATTTCAAACATGCATACATGTTAAATTCCAAAAATAATTTTTTTTGCTATAATGAGTGGGATAGTGAAAAATAAAAAGTAAAAAATTTTTTTGAATCACAGGGATATTAGTAATTAACATGTTGGTAGATTTTGCCAAAATGTTCTCCACGGAGTCTGTACTAATTTGCAACCTGATTTGCAAAGTATGACTGTTACCTTACTCTCAAAAAATGAGTTTGATCTTTATCTTGAGAGCACTAAAGAGTAAATCAAGGGACTTCAGAGGAGCAATGCCCTGACTAGGCTTGCATTTTAGAAAGCTATGCCCCACAGCAGTGAGGAGAATGGATGGATTAGAGAGAGCCTGGTGTGGATTATGTGGAAGAAGAAAAATTATTACTGAGTATGGATTACATGCCAGACTCCCTCATGAGCACTCCACTGAGTTATTTCATTTATTTGACTTATAAAAAGCACTAACAGGAAGCTATCGTTATTGTTGATGTCAGACAAGAACAAAAACAAAACAAAACTGAAGGTCACTTCATGCAGGCAGTACGTGGAAAAACAAGGATCCAAATCCAGTGAAATACTAGTTCAGAGTTAGTGCTTTTAACCACTACAATATCCTGTTTGCGATGGAAAAAAGTTGATGCATTTGAGATTTATCAGAGGTAGAAGTGACAGACTTTGGTAACTGATGGCATACAGAGCAAAAAGAAAAGGAACAGATCAGCCTTTTCTACGGGACTGGCAATCCCAGATTTACAGCTGGAAAGCGAGAGGTGGAGGTGGGGGGCCGGTTTGATTTTTAGTTTGAAGTGCCAGACGGAGGCAGAGTAGAAGATGTCTCTACTGCCTGGCAGGCAGGAGAACAGTCTAGCCTGGAGATGCATAGGGGGCATCCTCAGCACGTGACTCCCCAGCAGAGTGGCCAGGGAGCAAGATTTCAGGAACAGGCTGCACGATGTTGCCTAGGGAGCAACATTTCAGGGACAGGCCAAGGATGAACATGAAAGAGATGGAGAGTGAACCAAGAGATAACAAGAAAGGAAGGAAAACTAGAAGAAAATGTTATCCTCCAGCCAAATGTAAAAGAAAAAATCACTTTGAACTACTTCACAAATAAATTATAAATATCTCCCTTTTTTGTTATTTGTAAGAACTCTCATCTATTGTAAAAGTAACGTTTATGAAATTCTCCCCAACACAGGAAAGAACATGTTCCTGAAAGATTCCCACCAATACTGTCTTGCAGAGGTGATAGTTCAGGGGAAAATCATTTTCCCTAAGCTGGCTGGGCATCCTGATACATTTCTTTAAAGCTCTAATAACCATACAGAAAAGTGTCAAATTGAGGATTTAAAGGCAACGGCCGTAGTCCCAGGAGAGTGTCTGGGAGTGATTCCTATGTACCTGACATAACTCAGAAGCAGGAGAGCTGCACTCAACTGCAAGGAGAATTCTCCTGCACCACCTCACATAAATCTACTGAGGGCTACCAGAAGGTTTATGTGAGCTGTGTGTCCAACACGTGTTGGAAAATCAGTCTCGTTATATTTTCTCTGTAAATCCTTCTAGGAGTCCTCGAGGTTTAAGGGGGACCTTCACATTTGGAATCGAGAAATGAGTATAGATTTTCTGAGACTGCCTAGGCTGTGCAATATGTAGTTCATACAATATATTTGGGAGGAAGAATATGTAGGTGCTGTCAGTCAATTGATAGATTCAGTCTCAAGGTGTTCCAACAGCGCCAGTTTCCCCAATTAGCTCCTAAGGAAATAAAAAAGAAAAGACTCATTTTTCAAAGGGACTGAGTTCTTTAAATGTGGCTGAGCATTGTGTGTTGCATATCCAGTGTATGTTGTGACTAGAGAGATGGGACTGATTTTCTTGTTCAATTTATGGAATCAGTTTTATAAATAGCAAATAATATCTTCCATGTTAGCAAACCAGATTCTATTTCTGAATACACAAAAGCTAAAAATTATGATTGGACCAAAGTATAGAATCTAAAAGACTATTTTTAAGTGTTTAAACAGATAATAGGAACAGGAGCTCTAAAAATTGCATAAATAAATGTACTCAGCCCTACTATGAAGCTAAATTACAGCTTTCACATGAAGGCTATAACCCAACTATAACACAAGACTATGGGGAAAGGGCCAAGGAAGGGGAAGGGAGGGGGTAAGTTTTGGTGGAGGGAGGGTAATGGGTGGGGCCACATCTATGGCACACCTTAGAATGGGTACAGGCGATTGCACTAATGTACACAGCTATGATTTAACAATAAAAAAAAAACTAAAAAAAAATAAAAATTGCATAAATAAAATTGCAATATTATTAAAATATTTTGAAAAACAAGAGTAGTGTATCCTGGTAATATTTAAATCAAGTCACTAGTTTCTTAATAGTTTTAATTTTAAATAAAATTTTATATTATACCCTATCAATTGATAAAACACGAATAATCATTTCTAACCTTATTCAAAATATCTTAAATTCAATATTCTTCCAATCTATCAAGTTTTATCTCAAACATTAATCGCTCATTACCTTGATCATAACAAACACAGTCACCTTAAACACACAAACAAAAAATACTGATTCTCTCAGATGTTTCAAATCAGGATTTGATTTGAGATATTATTTTCTTCTAAGTTTATTTTTATTAAGTAAACTCTCCTCAATTTCTAAATATTAGTCAATGAATATCTGATTTTTTAAAAAGTGGCGATTTTAAAATAATTGCATCAAATGCAAAAGGATTTTTTTTACCATTTAATATGAGAATCACATAGGTGGATATCACATACACATACCTGCATGACCCACAGCAGGGCTTAAAGAACAGCCCTTTTTAAGCGTGTGAGCCTTTGTTTCTACAGATCCTTAAGTGGTCCAGAATAGTTAAATTCATTTCTATGGAGTGGAAAAGTGGGATTTTCTTACCACTTTAATATCTGAGAATGGGGACTCTGGCTTCAGAACAGACACTACTTGAACAACATACAGGGCGCTCACTACTTAATGAAGTTGCCTGTCCCATTTTTCAACAGACCTAAGATTGTGAACATTTTTCTGTAGATACTATACAAAAATCTGTTTCTCTCTGTGTTTAATAATGTTCTCTTCTATAGTCTCTGGAACAACACCAACCGTCTTCTCCCATTTTCACTAGGGTGGTCACTAATCATTTCTCCTATGCTAAGATTTTGTATTTTGAGGCAAAACTTTCCCATGTCCACCAGTCATTTTCCATATGGTGGTTTGGAAATTTCCTCATCATTTTCTGCTTTACTATAACAGGACTATAACACAACTCTCTGTGTAGGGTTTTATTTCTCATGAATTAAACACTCAGCTTCTATCCATATAAATGTATATTACAAGGACATATAACTTGAACACACTATTGATATATGTACATCTTCCCTGTCTTTTAGCATAAAGAGTAGGGGAAATTTTTAATTATAACATATTTAAATTGTGAAATAATGTTTCATTTAACCATTTGTCTTAGAGTAATTGAGAGAAATGGAAGAACTCAGAGTATTTGGGTGTAGTGGGATGTTTATTGAGAGCATAATACGAGTCCAAGGTCTTCTTTTCTTTTCACAGGACTTATAGCTTGTTCCTTTCTGCACATTGGCTCATTCTCTTTAAAAAATGACAGGTAGCCAGCTCATACGTGTATTACCATGGACATGCTGGTCAACAGCAAATGGAAACCATATTAAACCATATTAACTCCAAAGCTCGAGCCAATCCCAGCCTCCAATACCTGGGATAGGATACTTAATTTCATCCCAGGTCTGTACTCTTCACTGGTATTACTAGAGATAACCAAGGTCATAGGGTTACATGACTAACAACTCCTCGTGGGTACAAACTTTCCAAAAAGTTGTGGCCAAGGTGGTTGGAGAAGGAAGTGTTAGCTAGACAGGCACTCTGAGAGATGTAAAATTTTTGAAACATGTCTGTTAGTGAAAACACAGTATTAAACACAGAGACAAATTTGATACCATCATAAAATAGCATACTGTTCAGCCTTTCCAAATCACATATTCAAGTCACACATATTCAATAGCCACTCATCAGCATACATTTATTTGCATTCACAAGATGAAATGTTGAATGTAGAACCAGATGCTATGAAGCTCCTAGGTGTCTTTACAGGGTATAGTTGCTAGAACTCTAATTGAACCTTCCTCTCAGAGCACTCCCGTTTGCTTTCACAAGTATAATGATCTCATTTATATACCCCCCCCCAGGATGTCATTTTGAGAGTGAGAAAATATATTTTGCATTATTTCATACACTAATATGTGTTGGCTTGTTTGTTTATCTTTTCATAGCCAGTGGATCACGAAAACAACGAACATTTAAACCAGGTGGCCTTTGTGGTCTTCAGTGAAAAGTGTGTAAAAGTGATTCACACTTAACAACACAGAAGGAATGAGGTCATGTTCCATCAAGGACAATATGCCTTCATAGACACATACTCTTATTTTTTCCCCCAGAACAATACTATTTTAAGTTAACTTTATGTATTTATTTTAGAGATGGGGTCTCTCTGTTGATCAAGCTGGAATGCAGTGGAGTGATCAGAGCTCACTGTAAATCTTGAACTCCTGGGGTCAAGTTGTCCTCCTGCCTCAGCCTCCAGAGTGGCTAGGACTAAAAGTGCACACAACCACACCTGGATAATACTCTTTAGATTTTGGACAGACAGAGTCTTGCTTTGCTGCACAGCCTGGTCTTGCTATGTTACCCTCCTGGCCTTAAGAGGTCCCCCCCACCATGGCTTCCCAAAGTTCTGGGATTACAGGCATGAACCACCATGCCCAGCTCTATTTATCAACAAACAAAAACTGTATATATTTATAAGATACAACATTGTATTTTAAAATATATCTAAATTATGAATTGGTTAGATTGAGCTAATTCATTGAAGCTTACCTCACATATGCTTTTTTCTCTTGGTGACATGCTTAAAACCTAGCTTCATAACAATTTTCAAGAATATACTGTTTTTAGCAATAGTCCCAATATTGTACAATAGATACATTAAATTTATTCCTCCTATCTAATTTGGTGTCGTTTGATCAAGTTCTCTTCCACCCCCATACTCATTGCCAATGATTGATTTTTATATTAATTGGATATCCAAATAAAGGAAAACACTATTATGTTGTTATTTTGAGTATCAGTGTCCTTATAGTTGGGTTTGGGAGAAAGTAGAGGTGACACAATTTCAATGAGAAGTCTCCATTTCATGTCATGGATTCCAAATACTGCTATTCAACTCGGAGAGCAAATGTTGTATTAAAAAACTGTTTATCTGATTTCTGTCACATTCAAACATCTACTGATTTAACTTTGTTCCCCAAACTCAGTACCTCACTTTGTCCAAATAACACTTCCTGAATGTAAACGTGATTGTGTGTGTATGTTTCCTTCAATCCAAAATTGTAATTCTAAGATGCTATCACTTTTATAAGTCATTAGGCCGAAAACAAGTCCACACCAATTGTTCATATTTTGTATCCATTCATAGTGCCATACACTTAAGCATACAGTATCTAATAGGATTTTCCAATATCCTAATAATGTTGGAGTTGAAATATGTATGATTTCTGAGGCTAGTTTTTTTTGACTCATTTTGATCATCGCCTTCCTATAAATGTCATTTGATGAATTGCTTTTCATGGTTCTTGCTTGCAATTTCAACACCTTTATCAATTTTAACATCAACAGCTCTATTTGCATTTTCCATTTGTTAATGACCTGGTTTTGTTCTTTATTTCTTGAACTGATTGACATACCCCACGATATTAAACAGAACCTTTTGCAAGATATCTGGAAGCTTCTTAGTTTTTTAGAATGCATAAATAGGTTATAGGGATATCCCAGCTTGAAAATTTGATTATCTCATAAAAGATTTGCCCATTTCTACTGTTATTTGCATCTCTTCATGTGTGACAGGCAATCTTCTGTTTCAGTTTTGTATCACAATATCATCCTTCTGAAGACATCTTAAAGTGACAATTCACTTTATTTAAAATTTAGCAATAAGCAATGCTACTAGTGGTGAATAATTTCAACTGAGGTGAAAACTGGATGAAGAAATACCTTGTATACATGGCTAAGTTGAACTCATAGTCAATAACAACCACTCTTTGGATGGCTGGCAACTGTCTTTTAAGTTAGATTTATGCATTAATTCAATATATGTCTATTTATAGCCTAATACTGATAGGCAGTAACTTTAGCACTGAGAACACAGGATGAACAAAATAGTTAAAATCTTTACTGCCATTGAGCTTATATTCTTTAATTATAAGAGGCACTGAAATTTCAAAAATTATAAAATATGGAGAAATATGTGTCTCAGAGAGAAAAACTGATATATCTTAAGGTCCTTTCAGTGTTTCTAATTCAACTCTTTTTAGTGCATTTAATTTTATTGAAACTTCTCCTAAAAAGCCTATTTTTCATTTACATATGTTCCTTGAAATAATGCTTCTTCCATTATCCAATTTTGAAAGCAAGGGAATACTGCAGTTCTATAAAACAAATGACATAACCCCCTGACTTTCTTCTTTTCTTCCTCCTTTGTTTACCTTTATCTATAAGGAAAAATTGACAGAGACTTTCCATAGGATATATTCTATTTATTTTCTCTGTACTTAGATATGGAGCAACAAATAAAAGTTGGGGTAAGAGTACATAGGTATTCATGATAATGGCACTGCGTAGAATTAAAAGTCACACATCCAGCCCTCATCAAAGTGAGGAAATCTTCCAAAAACACTGTCCCAGAATGCATTGAAACAGGCTGCTAAATACATACATATACAGATATCTTTAAAATTTATATGTACACATAGGCGCATGTGTAACTCACATATATATTGTATGTTTTGATACATATGTATTTCAAAAGGTAATACAGGGATATATTAATTGTAGTTTTTTTTCCAGGTGAATCTAACATCATAGGTTCCAAATGTAACAAGGAATCACTACTAATTGTATTTCAAAACAGCCAAGTAAGCATGTACTTTCATGTGTAAATGTGGACTTGATCTTTGATGTTCATGGAAAATGATTCATGGCCAGTTTCTACAATATGCCAAGGAGATGCTTTATATCTGGGGGTTGACACTTTATGTATTAAGCTATAATCAATACTATTTGCTACATGCTCTGTCACTAAAATAAAACCATGGCTGTTCTGCAAATAAAGGTTTAAGCGCTAACACAAACATTGCTGTTTTGAAATGTAGTAACCCTGTCTGTCCATTAACAACTTTATTACCAGGTATAAAAATTAACTGAGGGTTTAAAAGTCTTTAAATGTTGATATCTGGAAGGTGTAACCAGAACCTGTATAATTGGTTTTTATGCAAAAAAAAAAAAAAATATATATATATATATATGTGTGTGTGTGTGTGTGTGTGTGTGTGTGTATAGTCATATATTGTAGGAGGGATACTAAACACAGTTTTCTTTCTTTTTTTTGTGTTTGGAGAGACAGAGTCTCACTTTATCGCCCGCAGTAGAGTGCTGTGGCATCACACAGCTCACAGCAAACGCCAACTCCTGGGCTTAGGCCATTCTCTTGCCTCAGCCTCCCAAGTAGCTGGGACTACAGGTGCCTGGCACAAAACCCAGCTATTTTTTTTGTTGCAGTTTGGCTGGGGTTGGGTTTGAACTGGCCACCCTCGGTATATGGCAGGTGTCCTCAAACTTTTTAAACAGGGGGCCAATTTTCAGACTGTTGGAGGGCCGGACTATAGTTTAAAAAAAAAACAAACTATGAACAAATTCCTATGCACACTGCACATATCTTACTTTGAAGTAAAAAACAAAATGAGAACTAATACGATTCACACTGCTTCACGTGGCCCATGGGCCACAGTTTGAGCACGCCTGGTATATGGGGCCAGTGCCCTACCTACTGAGCCACAGGAACCGCAAGTTTTCTTATCTGTAAAATGGAAATAACGATTTTCAGCTCACAACGTCATTAGCAAAATTAAATTAGATAATGTGTATAAAGCACACAGAATTTGGGGGCTGCAACTAAAATTGAAAAATGGTAAAACAATTTGAAGTTGAATTGTCTCCCAAATTTGATAAGTGTTAACCTTTACTTTTAACAGCTGCTGTTAGTGCTCATAACACTAAAAAAATCATTTTCCTCATTCCACTATCTCAGATAGAAGTGACAAGCCAAACATTTTGCAGGATTGAAAGATGACAGCACTGGAGCCCAGTGAGAAAACTGGTTTCCCTGCATAGCCCTCTCATCCTTGGTCCATCAACCATACTGAGAAATACCTAAATTATAAATCTGAAAACATCCCAGTACCTACAATATGGCATACAAAACCATTCACCAACCGACGCACCCCAACTTTAACCCTGCTCCACCCCCCACCCATGAGACTGTACTCTAATCATATCCCTCAAATATCCCCTATGACATTGCCTGATAGTTAATCAGGTGATTAACCCCGTCTAGACTGTGCACAGAGGGATGTAGCTCAAAGTACAAGGTTGGCTGGGGGCAAGTCAATCCGTGCATGCCCTTCCACATCTTCTACAGTAATGAAACGTGAAAGGAGCTTCAGCTGTCAGCAACTTTCACAGACCTCTTGGGCTATCAGTAAAATGAACATTTTGAAATTAGACTTTCAGGATGTTCATAAAAGAGAAAAAAAGTATGGTGACTCCAGCTCCTGCAAAGCTCTCCATCACCAACTATGTCCAGGGCAGCCACACCCTCTGTACCAAGCAAAAGACACACCTCACTGTACTTCTTGGGTCTTCTTTCTTTCTGTATGTTTGGTGACTTGTACAGTGCCCAGTACTTCTCAGGGAACATTTCCTTGCCTGTTAAACCAATTCCTTCCTTTCTCCCTTCCTCCCCCACCCCTACAACTTTATACACATGCAGAACTTTTCAAGCTAAAGCTTCCTCTCTATTATGTTGAGCAAGTGAAAAACTCAGATTCCTATAGGAAACAGGTGAAAATTGAATAAAGCAGACTTGGTAGGGACTGAGATAAGCTGGAGAGCACATGATCAAAAAGAGTTATAACAACTGCTCCTCAGCTTCAGCTCACTGTCGTTGAATGAAAGTGATAATGGAGTGTGGCCTCTCTTGTTGTTTTTCGTGAAAAGTCAGAAATTCAGAATATTTTGTCAAATAGTCTGGTTTTTCAATGTTGGCAATTAAGTTGGTTTTGTTTTTGTTTTGATTTTATTTTCTGGTGAAGTACTGTGCAAGTCAAGCAGAATAAACCTACAGGGAAACAGTTTGAACCTTTGCTACAGAGTTCCAAAGCTTAGCCGTCTCCTGAAATCATGTCTGTACACTGAGCATGAAAAAATCCATTGCTCCTTCCAAAAGATGAAGATGCTATTTGGAAGCACCCAGGCTGCTCGTGGGTGTTCTTTCCTTCCTAGGCAAGAATTTCAGACAGTGCCTGCCTCATAAAATTATGGCTTTCTTTTTAATCAGCAAGAAAGAATTTCTGTGCTGTAAAAACTTATTAAGGGAATTTGATTGCAAATTGAATGTGGTCTAGCACCTCTGCAAAGCTCATTTAAGATATTTGATATTTGAGAGAAAAAAACCTAAATGGGCATGTTAACTGTCCACTTACCTGCACTGTTCCAAATTGTATCCCTGCAGTTTCAGATCATCAGAAAATAATGGCTTGGACCACATTATCTTAGACAATCAAAGACATGGCTTCTGAGCTATGATTCAATACCATGTCCTTTGATCTTACAGAAAGCTAATATAAAAAATCATCATGTTTAAGAGCGAATTTGGTACCTTTTAGAAAACTGGCTGAAGTTACATTCTACTGTGTGACTTAGCCCTACTTTATACTGGAACACATGATAAATTCCAGGAAAAATAGTTCCAGGAAAGAATGTTTATCCTCGCAGATGCATCTATAGATGATGCCTTAATGGGAAACCATTTCTTTTCCTTAGTTGCCAGGCCAGACTTAAAAAAAAAAATGACATCAAGTGAGGATAAGTATCGCAGGTTTATTTCAGGGGTTCGAAATCCTTACAGATCCCTTTGTTTACTAAGGTTAACACTGGCTTAAGGGTTTAGATAAGTGAGAATAATTCAGTATTAATTGCTTTTATTCTAGTGATATGATTCTGAGTGATCACCCATTTTTTAATTTATTTATTCAATTTTCTGTAATATTGATCTACTTTTATGTTTATAAAAAACACTTTTAAGATATAAAGAGAATTCTGTCAATATTATAGATTTTGGTAGATATCCATTCCCAAACTATCTTCCTCATCACTTATAACTGGACTGGAAGTTTTAACTTTAGGAGGTCATTATCTGCGTCCCAAATGTATATTGCAATTCCAGAATTCCCTGTCATCTATTTGCTTAACAAATGCGTATCGAGTATCTGCTGGGTGCCTGGCGTGGACCTAGGCATAGGAGATAGAATGGTGACTAAGTTAAGACATCTTCCCTTCCCTTCAGGAGCTCACAATCTCATGGGGAGTAGTGTTGTGGCAGGAGTACAGGGCGGGCCACCTACCCTACCGTGGGGAAGAGAGGGGGGGCTTCTCATGAGACATGAAGGTCTCAGGCAACAGTAGGAGAGGGGAAGGCTTTCAGGAAGGGATCTGTAACACCACACAGACGTCTATTCCACTGTCGTTTCCTCAGAGCTTTGCTCGGTATGTGGCTCATGGAAGGCACTCAGAACTTTTTATTTATTTATGTATTTATTTATTTATTTATTGAGACAGAGCTTCAAGCTGTTGCCCTGGGTAGAGTGCCATGGCATCACAGCTCACCGCAACCTCCAACTCCTGGGCTCAAGCGATTCTCCTGCCTCCGCCTCCCAAGTAGCTGGGACTACAGATGCCCGCCACAACCCCCAGCTATTTTTTGGTTGCAGCCATCATTGTTGTTTGGCAGGCCCGGGCTGGATTTGAACCCGCCAGCTCAGGTGTATGTGGCTGGCGCCTTAGCTACTTGAGCCACAGGTGCCGAGCCCCAGAACTTTTTAAATAAATGAGTAATGGAAAAGCACATGCAGAGCCTGAGAGTCAGGTGGAAATAATAAGTCCTTTGGAGAAACCAAAAAGGGTTTGGTTTGACTGAACCAAAGAGTACAAGGTGGAGTGGAAGGGGTAAGATGAGGCTAGAGAGGCATCCAGAGGCCAGTGTGAATAGTCCTTGTGCTTTTTTGAACTAACTTGTATTGAACTAAGGAAAATCATATGTGCTTAATTTTTTTTTTAAACTCAAACTCTTTTTCTCTAATTTACATACAAGAACTTACCCTTTAGTTAGCTAGAATCTCTTGATAAGTTGATAAAGATAGAATGTCAACAAATTCTCCAAGGTGACATTGCTGATCACAAAAATGACCCTTTTTGGTAAGTTGCATCTGGGCTAGGAAGGGCTATAAAGGAACCATAAAACCTGATTTCATAGCTTTGGGCTTCCCTGTGAGCACATGTGGCAAGACATATCTACCTACGAAATCGCTGTAAGAAATACCACATACAAGGCTGTTAAGCAGACAACTTCCGTAGCTGAACTGCTGGTCTGTGGCTGGACCCCTGAGGAGGAAGGCCTGCTGCTGGGGCAAGCCGTGGCTCCTCGCCACTGTCCTTGTGTGTAGACAGGCACTGGGAATACACACAGTCACTTGTGAGTCTGAATATTTAGTTGAGCCTAAGAAGAACCACTGATGGGCCTAGTGTCCCTGAAAGATTTTAAGTAGATGAGTTAAAGCAAATAGATTGTTTTTTACAGGATCTCTTTACCTATTGAAGGCAATTGCCTATAGGACAGGCTACTCAAATGATACATTAACTAGAATTAATAATAGCCTTGCTGGGAATAGATAGAAACCTACAAAAAAGAGAAAAAAGAAACAAATCCTTCTTTTAAGTTTTACCTATACCGAGAGGCTCTAAGCTTATCAAGCATGAATTAAAGGAAAGCAAGCCCTTTCCCATATCTTTTGGTGTGCGGTTTATCCACCACTTAATGGAGCAAACACTAAACTGGCAAATAAGAACCGCCAGAGGGACAGGGAGAAAGTCTAAAGGAGATCATCAAGTCATTTTGCTGAAAGTCAGCAAATACTGAGATGGGTCCAGTGTAAATACAGTCTCACACGCTTGACCAGCTGTGTGACCTTAAGCAAGTTACTAGTCTTCTCTGAGCCTCGGATTCCTAGGTAGAAAAAACAAAGGGCTCAGACTTATTGAACTTACTGCTCTCCAAATGATCCTGACTCATAGATTCTGAGCCCTGTTATCTGAGTACTATACTAAACTCTAACATCCCTCCCTTCCCAGCCCACAAGGTGTTCAAAATCAAGTCAATATTAAGTGCCTGTAACAGAAAAATCAAGAATTGGGAGTGAACAACTGGAGTCCGTCTCTAGCCCAAGATGGAACTGAAGATTCCATTGTTTCTCTGCAACAAACTTCACACTGTGTTAACATATTATTAAAACTTTATCACATGCTTCAGACCCCTCGAGTGGCTGGTGCTATGATGCTCTCCGATAGGCCAGTCTCGCTGGAAATCACCCAAGACAGACGCTCACATGCCTTAAGTTACTGCCACATCTGCCCCTTGTAAACTCTCAGTGACTGCCACTGATCGACAGAATTAGGAGAGATAATTGAATACTCCTGTACTCTTCAACGTCTCGAAATAAGACATAAAAATTTAGTAACAATTTAAGCCTAAAATCTAAAAGAAAATAATGTGAAATGAAAATAATGATTTTATGAAATTCTGGCACTTTCATACCTAGAAGGGACACTAAAATGTATTGACATAGGGTTACATGACATTAAGAATGCAGGAGAAAAATCTCCATTTTTACAAAAAGTTTTGAAGTAGAAAATTTTAGTGAAAAGAATTGCGCGTACTTCTAGGAAATGTCATCATGATCTCAGCGTAATGGCCATTTGCAAAAAGAGCCCTGAACTGAGTCCATGCCAAGGAGCGTTATTGGAAAATGGCCCACTCCAGGGACTTCCTGGAATTCCTCCCTGTGTGCCAGCAGCTTGCCTGGCACAAGGTGGGCACCACACAGAGCCACCGGGTCTTACAGAGCAGGTACGACTTGAACCTTGAAACAGGAAGAAGACAACAGTTCACATTCTCTAATCACAAGACAAACCTTTTTATTTTTTAATGTACAACTAAAAGTGTATGTTTAAAAAAGAACATTTAGGCAATCAGGAAAGTACTGTTCCACTGACACCACTGCACCCGGGGAGCTCAGGTGAAATGACACAACCTCTGCCTGTGGGACCCTGTCCAGCCATTTCCCACCTGCACTCCATAGAATCTCAGCATCTCAGAGGGAATTACTAATTGTCTGATTGAAATTTTCTTTTTAAAATAATTAATTGTTTTAATTCACTATTTTAAACAATGGTTTAGCTTTTTTTTTTTTTTTTTAGAAGTTATTCAATTTATTTGAATTTAATTTTTTTTTTCTTGCAGTTTTTGGCTGGGGCTGGATTTGAACCCACCACCTCCAGGATATGGGGCCGGCCCCCTACTCCTTTGAGCCACAGGCGCCACCCTGTTTAGCTATTGTTAAAGAACTCTGATTTTGGAGACCATAAAGACATTGATTTTTGCTGCCAAATAACTTCTTTTGCAGGTCACTGTGCCTATTTTTAAATTTATAAACGTATCAGTGATTAGAGAGGGGGTGTGTGCTCACTGTTATGTTAAGCAATTTTGCCCAGGTGAAATTTTACAAGCACATATTGTTGAAGGACTCTTCTATTTACCAGGGTGAGTCAGAATTTTTTCACTAGAATGTATCCAAAGCAGTATACCCAACTGAATCGGATGTTGAGACCAAAAGTTTATGTGACTGTTATCCCTCTGTTTTCATTTCAAACCTCATAATTAATCAAAGTATCCTTGATCTTTGACTCCTTTATGTATATATAAATTAACGGAAATGTGTAAATTAAACAAATACGATAAAGTTTTGTATATTTGTTGATTGTTTCATTTTTACAAAATTTCATATGTATATGATAGTTTTAAAACACCAATTTAGATCACTTCTTAAATACCAAAAAGAAGCTAATCTTTAGTAGAAACTAGAAACTTCTGTGCTTTACATGGAAGATGGAAGTTAGGCTATACCTTAACTTTTTGCAAAAAATATTTTGCAAACTTTCAATTATGGTTATGCAGAAGATCCCATACAGAGGTAAAAACAACCCAACCCACTTCACAGAGTAGAAATTATTTTGTGGACACTTTCTACTATTTAAACAACCATGTGCATGAGGATAGCACACAGCTCTTATCTCTAGGAATCAGAAATGGAAAATGTTTGAGTTTATAATCTAAATTTGTACCTTATGCTAGAGAAAATTCCACCTGAATTTTCCGATACATTTGAGACAAGGAATTAATAATTTTGAGTTACTGCTACACATTAAAATAATAAATTAATTTTTTTTAAAATTTATAATTATGGCTTGTGAAATTGAGAAAATGAAAATTGGGCAAAGAGCGAACAGAGAAAGTGAAACTATATTCAATGCAAGTAGGAAGGGAAACCCGCCAATTGTAATATGTAAAATGACTTATGATGCCTTCACCATCTTCATCCAGTTGTTATAACAGGAGCATCTAAGTGCTTTGCACCATTAGTCACGACTGTATTGCAGTTTCATTCTTACATTTTTTAAATACCTTTTATATTTGTGATTTATGCCTACAGAATAACTAGAAAAACCATATATGTTTTTCGCAGTTTCCAGAAGGAGACAGAACTCAGCTAAGTAAACTTATTTTTTTTTAATCCAGTTCCGTAATGGTGTCATGGGACACGTGGTCTTCCAGTAAAACCTACCCCTGTAACTAACCACGCTCTCCACGCATGGACATCTTCCAGGGCTGTGCTGCTTTCTTAAGCTATATCATGGTGGAATTGTATCCTTCATAATGTTTTGGAGAAAGCAGAGGGTGGCGCCTGCACAATTTGATTTGGTGTAAAAATACACACCAAATCTGATTTCTGTTACATTAAGGTATTCTCTGACAAAATATACGGAACAAGAAACGAAGTGGATTGGGTTTTAGAAAAATCTTAGGAGCTTGTTTCCCCGAATACCTGACCACTAATTTAAAAAAATGGATCAAAACTCACATGAATTGAATATTTAATAGATGATTTAATGGTCAAGTTAAGATACATTTTAACTGCTAAATATAAAAATGATTTGTGTTTGCTTACTGGAAATATTTGTAATACCGGCCGACATATATAATAAACTAATATTTAAAGCAAATTTACTACGGAAGAAATGAAATGACTATTTTTAATTCATAAACATACTGCATTAATCAAACTATATTTTTGACTAATAGTTGGCTTTTATAATATGAATATCACAACAGTGGACAGCCATTAAAAGTAGAAATAGTTTAATCCATTTTTTAAAATGTGTAATATATTTTCCTTTAAAATGAACCACTGGAAATATAAAAATGGTAATATTCTCTTAGGGCAAGGCCCAAATTGAGAGTAAAATATGTCATTTTTCATAAATAAATGAGCTTACTCTCTTGTAAATTCCATCCTCTACATGATACCCAATGAAACAGTGAGATTTACAGAAAAGAACCTAGGGTTAGAAAATAGGAGCATATAATTTAAGTGAATGCCATTTTTTAAGAAGTCATTATCACCCTAGTAAAACTATATGTTCAATGTACCATAGTTTTCCCTTCAATGAAATGGGCAAAGAATCGCTTCATTCAATGTCTGTGATGAAATGAAAAAAAAAAAAAGCTACAGGCTCTGCACCTGTGGCTCAAGAGGCTAAGGTGTCAGCGACATATACCTGAGCTGGCAGGTTTGAATCCAGCCTGGGCCCACCAAACAACAATGACGGCTGCAACCAAAAAATTAGCCGGGTGTTGTGTCAGGCGCCTGTAATCCCAGCTACTTGGGAGGCAGAGGCAGGAGAATCGCTTGAGCCCGGGAGTTGGAGGTTGCTGTGAGCTGTGATGCCACGGCACTCTCCCCAGGGCAATAGCTTAAGGCTCTGTCTCAAAAAAAAAAAAAAGAAAGAAAGAAAGAAGGGAGGAAGGAAGGAACGAAGGAAGGAAAGAAAAAGAAAGAAAGAAAAGCTACACTTTTGAAAAATAAAGTGTTATATAGAATATAAATGTCTTAACACAATAAACAAAAAAAAAAAAAAAAAAGAAAGAAAGAAAGAAAGAAAGAAAAGTAAAGTGTTGTGTAAGTACCAGGAAAGTCATGCTAATCATTTGAAAATAGTTCATCGATTTTTTTTTTCATATCTGAAAGAAATGTTAAAATTGATATTTTGGTGCCCTGAAATCACCATTTCCTCACAGTACACTTTGAATAGATTTTAGCTAATTTAGAAAGCTTGAATATGAGATCTCTAGAAAATTCTAAAAACTCCCTTGCATCTCTCAGCATCATATGCAAACACAGAATAGTGTCCGAGTGTTACTCCCACCTGGGGAGTCTCTGGCCTTTCTACCATAGTGCCGGGAGTGGAAGGACCTGTTAAAACCCTTCATTCTCCTCTGCTGGAATCCTGGGCTCATGGTAATCTGTATGTTACTGACCCACACAGCTGAGTGGGCAGCTCTGTCCTGCCTTGCAGAAACTTTGCTGTTGCCTTCTGCAACATCGTTTCCTAGTTCAAGGTATGTCATCTGCCCAATCTCAGCAGTTTGAATGAAACATAAATCAATGGCATAGGGGAAGTAGGTGATGCAATGATTCTAGAAAAGTAGATGGCTCCCAGAAATGGATCATGATGTTTAACCTTTAAAATTATTCATTGGATATTAATATAAACATATGAAAAAAAGCACATTTCAATGTTATCCTGCTTTGCTAAAGTTCTATTCATTGAATCAAGAATTTTTTTTTTTTAAATGGTAAAGAGAAATAATATATCCTATTCCTGGAAAATGTCTAGGAGCAAATACTTAATACGCCTGGTTTTATTTAATGTTTCAGTTAAGGATGTTTATAAAAAAAAAAAAAAGGAGGTCAATAATGTCTACATAAATCCAAAATAGTGGACCCAAACTTGTCAGTGATGGTAAAGGATACAAACGTACTCAAAGGAAATAAGAAATACTGAATATTAGTGTATATAAGTTGGGGGAAAAAATAGGAACTGCAGTTGAAATAATGACCAAATATAAAGGAGAAATAACTTCACATGGGCACGAAATACAGAGCAACTCAGAGGTGTTATTAACAAAATTTGAACTCTGATGATCCTAAAAGGTATTGTTTGTTCTAAAAGCAGGGAAGAGAAATTTCCCCCTTTTTTGTAATATGAACATTTCTTCTTCCTTGTGGGATGTGAAACACTAATGTTTCATCTAAATAACCTAGATTCATAAAGGTAGAAAAATATTCACAAGCCAATAAAAGCTTAGAAAAATAAGGACCACTTTACGAAAACTAAACAGAAAGATACTCTGGCAAAATTTGGACACATGGCTTCTTCGTATTTCCAGTTTTAATCATTCTGATTTGCACTAAAAATGCTTCACTTCTCCAGAAATAACTTTTAATGGCTCTGCTTATCTTTAAGGAAAAAGCTGCACAGCAGAACCTTCATTCCAGGCGTTTCACCTTCTGGACGAGCCTGAAGCATCCTCATCTCCTGTACTCCGCCCACATCAAACACATCCCAATTTCCTGAAAGGGCCATGTCTGCCTGTCTGTGTCAGTCCTCAGCTTACTAAATGCTCTTTTTTGACTAAGCACTTTCGAACTGTGTCCTTTGGATAGTCCCAGAAGCAGATGTTAGATGAAGTTAGAAATGTTAAAAGTTTATTGGGTAGTTGGCTCGGTGCCTGTAGCTCAAGCGGCTAAGGCGTCAGCCACATGCACGGGAGCTGGTGGGTTCAAACCCAGCCCGGGCCAACCAAACATCAATGACAATTACAACCAAAAAACAGCCAGGCATTGTGGCGGGCGCCTACAGTCCCAGCTACTCGGGAGGCTGAGGTAAGAGAATTGCTTAAGCCCAGGAGTTGGAGGTTGCTGTGAGCTGTGACACTACAGCACTCTACAAAGGGTGATATAGTGAGACTGTCTCAAAAAAAAAAAAAAAGTTATTGGTAAGCAACACCTGTGAAAGAAAAAGGGCAAAAGCAGGACTGGCTCATAGAAACACTCTATTCACCAAGCCGATGTGACAAGGTCTTGTTAGGGACTCTGAAAGCAATAGCCTAGAGCAGCAGTTCTCAACCTGTAGGTCACGACCCACAGGCACTTTATTAAAGGGCCGTGACAGTAGGAAGGTTGAGAACTACTGCCCTGGAGAATGACTTTGATCTGTTGAGTATTTAGATGTTTTTGTTTTTGTTTTGCTTCTAAGTTAATATGAGGGTACAAACAATTAGGTTACAATGTTTGTATTTGTTACGTAAGATCCCTGTTGTAGCTGTGCACCTCACCCCCAGAGGGGTGCCATGTGTAGGCGAGAGCACACTAGTCCCCCTCCCTCTCCCCTCCCTCTTCCCCCCACTCAAGTTTGTGTTTTTCTCTTGTGTGGGCATGTATTAGTTTGTCTACTGACCTCATGCTATAATTGGATACACTGGATACTTGCTTTTCCATTCTTGTGATACTTTATTAAAAAGAATGTTCTCCAGCTCTATCCAGGTTCATACAAAATATGCAGAGTCGCCATCTTTTTAGGGCTGAATAGTATTCTATGGAACACACATACCATAGTTTCCTGCTGAGTACTTTGAACTCAAGAATCATCCTCTGCACCAGAGTCTCTCTGACTTTCTCCCAGACCCTAGTCTCTCACCCTTCTGACAATCTGAAAGCCTTGGATAGGGCTTTCTCTGAAGATCTGTCTGATCAAGTCCCTCCAGAAGGAATCTCCCAGGAAAAAAAGGCTAGAGTTGGCTCCACACTTGGAGACCAGACCAATTTTGTCCCAGGCTGTTGATGTTCCTTCTGCTTATTCATCCTTACCAAAAATCATTTACTTTTTCTCTAAAAGTGCCGAAAGCCCTCACTTCCCTCTCTCCTATAAAAAGTATATAAATTTCTTCATCTCATTAAGAATGCTTCCATGCATGCAATATGCTTTTTCTCCTGTTAATCTTTCCATTGTCAATTTATTTCATCAGACTCGATTATAAAACCTCCAGAGGGAAGAGAGTTCTTTTGCCCCCACAGTCCTTATCAGCTTAATGGAACTCAAGAACAAAGACTCCTATTACAGGAGGTCTATGATGGCAGGAAATGGCGAGGCCTTTGTATCACCACCTTGCTTATTCATTGTCCCAGGAAGAGTTTGGACAGATCCTGACATTAGAGGATGTCCGCTAGTCAGGTTCGTCATAGCTCGGTAAGTAGTCCTCTCCTGAAGAGAGATCTCAGCATCTCTCCATGTCTGCCACATGACTACCCTCCAGAAGAGAATGTCTACTTCTGGGTGCAGCTTCTACCTCTAAAAATCATCCCCAGGCAATCAATGGCTCTCTAAGCTTCCACAGCAATGTGAACTTTAATATGTCACACTATACTGTATGCTTATTTTTACAGCTCTGCCTTTTGGAAGGTAGAAACCATACCACAGTCTTCTCCAATTTCTGGTGCACAGCTTGGGAAACAGAGCACCTAAAATATAACATATCCAAAAGAGGGAGAATGAATCAATATACAGATGGATAGACTGACCAGTGGATGACCAATCAGATTATTCTGGAGAGTCTCTGATATTTAGCAGCTATTGTCTTCTATCTCTGATGCAGACGCGCTAAGGGGTATCTATACCTCATATATGCCAAGGGGTTTTATAAAGTTCTCAAAAAATAATTTTAATATACTTTAAAACTAATGGGCTATTAGATGTCAAGGATAAAATGTATCCAAAAATATGATGCTCTAAACTACAGTTTAAGGATTGTGTTCCCAGCTCCCAGCTTTCTGCTCTTTGTTTCTGTTTTCCTTAGCTTTTTTCTGCCTGTAAAGCCAACCAGCTCTGCTCAGCTTATTGGAATATTCATTTTATTTTATACAACGAGGCAATGCCCAATTCTAGAATCACAAATGAAAGCCAACGATATCTTTAAACTAAATTTGTTGTAATTCGTTTTGTCTCTTTAAAGAGAGACATGGGGTCTCACTTGGTTGCCCAGGCCGGAATCATAAGCATGATCCCGGCACAGGACAGCCTTGAGCTCCAGGGCTCAAGACATCCTCCTGCCTCAGCCTCCCACACAGCTGAGACTATTGGCATGAGCCACCCTAACCAGCCAAACTTGTCTTTTGACACTATGTTTTAAAATTCATAGAACCATTTTATTATATGTAGTATGTTAACTGAAAAAATTAAATTAAAAAAGAATTATGTTCCCAATCATAAATCCAATTACAATCATGAATAAATTGCATGAACCTATCTGTGTATTTCCTCCCATCCATTATTCTCACTTACAGCTTTCTATTTCAATTTATAGACTAGAATATAGCCCATCTAATTTGTAAAAGCCAAGGCATACTGTGTTTATTCTGTACTATAAAATAACAGTAGTTTAAGTTGTAAATGTTGGAGTTTTCTTTTATAACCATTTTGGGCTGGGATTAGTGGTTTGGTAACATCAATTCTTCATTTAATCAGCCAACAACTTTTCCTCAATGCCAGGCCCGATTTTAGGCTTCTAGGAAGGAAAGATGTAAGTGAGTGAACACAAGACACTCTTTTTCTAACAGTGAGGACAGAACTGCAATCAGACGATTTACTACACAGCCTGGGAAGTACTTTGATTAGAACATTGACCACAAAGAGAGGGGCAAATGTGGAGAATCTAAGAAAGGGAGTTTTCGAGTTAGTTGGAGGTTCCTCATTGGGTTTCATTTGCCCATGCACTTTTTTAAAAGGAGAGAGAGACAGAAACAGAAAGGCCTCTGAGTGTCTGGAATCTTTTTCCCTAAGGCAGTGGTTCTTGGTAGGGTTGGTACTGCCCCCTAGGGGGAGACGTTGGAAAATGCTGAGTTGAGAGATGTTTAGGTTTCCCAAGGATTGTGGAGACACTGATGGGTATTTACAGGATGGGCATCAGGGTTGGCAGATGTCCTGCCTGCTCATGATGAAAAATTATTCTGCTGTTTCAATTCACCTGGACAGTTACGAAAGGGGAAGCCCTGATTATCATTTCTCAAACCAAGAACCTAACTTTGTTTTACATATAAACACACAGGAATCTTTCATGGCTTTTAATGTATGTTGGATTTTTGGTCGCTTTTTTTTTTTTTTTTTTCTTTTTCATTTATTTATTTATTTAAATCATAGCTGTGTACATTAATGCGATCATGGGGCACCATACACTGGTTTTATAAACAGTTTGACAAATTTTCATCTCACTGGTTAACATAGCCTTCCTGGTATTTTCTTAGTTATTATGTTAAGACATTTATATTCTACATTTACTAAGTTTCACATGTACCCTTGTAAGATGCACTGCAGGTGTAATCCCACCAATCACCCTCCTTCTGCCCTTCCTCTCTCCTCCCTCCCCTCCCTCTTCCCCTTCCCCATATTCTCAGGTTATAACTGGGTTATAGCTTTCCTATGAAAGCCATAAATTAGTTTCATAGTAGGCCTGAGTACATTGGATACTTTTTCTTCCATTCTTGAGATACTTTACTAAGAAGAATATGTTCCAGCTCCATCCACATAAACATGAAAGAGGTAAAGTCTCCATCTTTCCTTAAGGCTGCATAATATTCCATAGTGAACATATACCACAATTTATTAATCCATTTGTGGATCGATGGGCACTTGGGCTTTTTCCATGACTTAGCAATTATGAATTGGGCTGCAATAAACATTGTGGTACAAATATCTTAGTTATAATGTGATTTTTGGTCTTCTGGTTATATACCTAGTAGAGGAATTATAGGATTGAATGGCAGGTCTATTTTTAGATCTCTAAGTGTTCTGCAAACATCTTTCCAAAAGGAATGTATTAATTTGCATTCCCACCAGCAGTGTAGAAGTGTTCCCTTTTCTCCACATCCACACCAATATCTCTGGTCTTGGGATTTTGTGATATGGGTTAATCTTACTGGAGTTAGATGATATCTCTAGTTTTGATTTGCATTTCTCTGATGATTAAAGATGATGAGCATTTTTTCATATGTCTGTAGGCTGTGCACCTGTCTTCTTCAGAGAAGTTTCTCTTCAAGTCCCTTGCCCAGCCTGCGATGGGATCACTTGTTCTTTTCTTG
>CAUYPK010035802.1:0-16151 GCA_963574355.1 Loris lydekkerianus | reverse complement strand
GATGTGGAGAAAAGGGAACACTTTTGCACTGCTGGTGGGAATGCAAATTAATACATTCCTTTTGGAAAGATATATGGAGAACACTTAGAGATCTAAAAATAGACCTGCCATTCAATCCTGTAATTCCTCTACTGGGTATATACCCAGACGACCAAAAATCAAATAATAATAAAGATATTTGTACCAGAATGTTTATTGCAGCCCTATTAACAATTGCTAAATCATGGAAAAAGCCCAAATCTCCATCTATCCACGAATGGATTAATAAATTATGGTATATGTACACCATGGAATACTACACAGCCTTAAAGAAAGATGGAGACTTTACCTCTTTCATATTTACATGGATGGAGCTGGAACACATTCTTCTTAGTAAAGTCTCTCAAGAATGGAAGAAAAAGTACCCAATGTACTCATCCCTACTATGAAACTAATTTAGGACCTTCACATGAAAGCTATTACCCAGTTATAATCTAAGAATAGGGGGAAAAGGGAAAGGGTGGGGAGGGAGGGGGGAGGTGGGTAGAGGGAGGGAGATGGATGTGGTGCATCTTACAAGGGTATATGTTAAACTTGGCAAATGTGGAATGTAAATGTCTTAGCAAAATAACTGGGAAAATGCCAGGAAGGCTATGTTAACCAGTGTGATGAAAATGTGTCAAACGATCTATGAACCAAGTGTATGGTGCCCCATGATCACATTAAAGTACAGAGCTATGATTTATAATACAATAAAATAAATTAATTAAATAAAAAGAAAAAAACCCCTCAGTCTCTACAATTTTAATGTGTTGTCATTCAGAAGTATTTCATGACAATATTAATAGCTAAGTCAATACTCTTACATTCGAATTTTTATCTCATATTGTATTATAATTTCCATTTAAATAAAATGATGCTGTTAAAATTTTGAATGACAATTCATTCACCTTATTCTTTTATTCTTTATAACTCATTTCATTATTTTTCTTTTAGAAATTTGAGTTGCATCACTAATTTTAGACATTAACAAGTATGCTATGCTGCATATCCTTGGACATAAAACTTTGCATGCAGCATGCTTTTTATTATTACAAATTCCAATTGAGGACAAAGGTTCCAATTCAAAGGGAATAGGCATATGTCTACATAGTATTTCCAAATTGCACTGAAGAAATAGAAGTATTTGAGTTTACTTAAAGAATGTTTTAGAAACTTAACTAAATGGCCATAGAACCATGGTTCAGAACTTTTTATTAACTTTCTTAAAAAATGGTCTTAGAACATTAATAATTCATCGCAAGAAGAATCATTTAATTAATATGTAAACTTTATTGGTTTTTGGCCCTATCTGACATTACCTCCCTTTGCCAAAAATCTTATTACTACGACTCATCTTCAAGGAAATTTTGCATGTTTAAGAGAGTGAAAACTTTTACCAGAAATATTAGCAAACATAGTAGGGATATTTTCAAAAGTATGTTACATATTATAAGACACATTTCTTAAGTCTTGAGAACAATTCCTGTGCTGTTGAAAAAAATTACACCCCAAAGGATGGCGCTTTGAAGTAGTCTTTCTTGTTTTAATGTATGTTTTGACTTATTTTTTGAAATTTGAATACATTGCTAAATTTGACAAGAGTTTGTTGAGTACCCAGGTATTGCTATGTGCAGGAAGGTGGAGAAATTGTCATCCAGACATCACGGTGCTTATGTGCAGTATAACCATCTGTTCACCAATTAAGTGGCAGCATTTAGGAGCAAATGATTGTTCAACCTTCCATTTTTTAATCTACTATATTGAGGAGTGGCTCTGTCTGACATACTTGGGGAAGCCAGTTTGACTCCTGGAGTCTCATGGATAGTTTTGGTAAGATCAAAATAACACATCTCATTGTTCTGGGGGCTTTTTTGTTTGTTTGTTTGTTTGTTTGTTTGTTTGTTTGTTTTTGTGGAAACTGCATGGCAGGGTTTATGTAAAGGTACCCCTAAAGTACCCCAAAGTTATAAAACTGGCATGCATTTAAGAAACTAGCATCATTCATAAAAATTCTTATTTCCACTTTTAGAGGTCTTGAGATTTTAACACTGTCTTTCAGAATCCTGAGGTATTTTGGGGACTGCAATGCATATTTTCACCAAATTCTTTCAATTCATAGGGATTATCAGTGGTTTTCTTTCATTTTGTAGTGACAAAATTAGTCTATTTCTAAAAGCATGGTCATTGTAGAGTAAATTGACTGGCTCCTCATAACTGGCAGATGTCTAAGAATCTGAACATATGCTTCTAACACAAACCAGGAAAACCAGAAATAGGAAGATGTTTCTGATGAGGCATTGTGCCTAAGACATAAGCCAGAAAACTGGACAGTAAAGCAAAACAGGATGGAGCTGACAGACATGGATCATTTTAATGAAACAGATGAGTGTGTTGAGATATAATGCATTGGTGTGAGTAATGGTGTGGTGTGTCCATGACGTTACCAGTGAAAATTAGCATTTATGAGCTTGAACTAGAGAAAAAGAAAAGTGAAATAGAGCAGACCACAACTCAGCATGACATGAAGGTTCTGAAAATAGAAACCTTAATTAGAAAGTGCGAGCAACAGTCTTTAGCTGGCAGCTTTGTAACACCTGATGGGATTTGGGTTGATGGAGAGAGGGGCACTAGTAGGCAGAAAAGTAATAAAGAAATAGAAGAGTATGAAAAAAACATAAGGAAAGCAACACTACCTAAGAAGATATAGTTTGGAGCTCTATTTCAGATCCTCAAATGGGTTGCTCCACTTAATTCCCACATTTATGTGTGTGTGTACATATATATATAATTATATATACCACAGCTGCCAAAAACAGAATACACATTTGAAGAGATGTTAATCTTTGTATTACTTTTGCTCAAGCAGTAGTTTTTTATAATTAGAAGTATCTGCATGCTGATGGCAAACACTTTGAGCACTTCTTGTAATTTTAGAAGTCAAACATGACTTGTGTTCATCTTTTATCCTTGGTATGTATTGAGTATTACAATTTTCATGTAGTTCTTTCCTTTCTTAAAAATTTGTATACAAACAAAATCCAGCAACACATCAAACATACATACATACATACATACATCATGACCAAGTCAGTTTTATTGCAGAGTCTCAAGGCTACTTCAATATACATAACTCTATAAATATAATTCAGCACATAAACAAATTAAAAAACAAAGACCATATGATTCTCTCAATTGATGCAAAAAAAGCTTTTGATAATATCCAGCACCCCTTCATGATCAGAACACTTAAGAAAATTGGTATAGAAGAGACATTTCCTAAACTGGTAGAGGCCATCTACAGCAAACCCACAACCAATATCGTATTGAATGGAGTTAAATTGAAATCATTTCCACTCAGATCAGGAACTAGACAAGGCTGCCCATTGTCTCCACTGCTCTATAACATTGTAATGGAGGTTTTAGCCATTGCAATTAGGGAAGAAAAAGAGATCAAGAGTATCCATATAGGGTCAAAAGAGATCAAACTTTGACTCTTTGCAGATGATATGATTGTATATCTGAAAAACACCAGGGATTCTACTACAAAACTCTTAAAAGTGATCAGCGTCTCGGGTTACAAAATCAACATTCATAAATTGGTAGCCTTTGTATATACCAATAATAGTCAAGCTGAAAAAGCAGTTAAGGACTCTATTCCATTCACAGTAGTGCCAAAGAAGATGAAATATTTGGGAGATTATCTAACAAAGGATGTGAAAGATCTGTATAAAGAGAACTATGAAACTCTAAGAAAAGAAATAGCTGAAAATATTAACAAATGGAAAAACATACTATGCTCATGGCTGGGAAGAATCAACATTGTTAAAATGTCTATACTACCCAAAGCAATATACAATTTTAATGCAATCCCTATTAAAGCTTCACTGTCATACTTTAAAGATCTTGAAAAAATAACACTTCATTTTATATGGAATCAGAAAAAAACTCAAATAGCCAAGACATTACCCAGAAATAGAAACAAAGCAGCAGGAATAACGCTACCCTACCTCAGACTATACTATAAATCAATTGTGATTAAAACAGCATGGTACTGGCACAAAAATAGAGAGGTAAATGTATGGTAGAAAATAGAGAACCAAGAGATGAACCCTCCTACTTACCATTATTTGATCTTTGACAAGCCAATTAAAAACATTCAGTGGGGAAAAGATTCCCTATTAAACAAATGGTGCTGGGTAAACTGGGTGGCAACCTGTAGAAGAGTGAAACTAGACCCACACCTTTTACCATTAACTATGATAGACTCTCACGGGATTAAAGATTTAAACTTAAGACATGAAACTATAAAAATACTAGAAGAGAGTACAGGGAAAACTCTTGAAGAAATTGGTCTGGGCGAATATTTTATGAGGAAGACCCCCCAGGCAATTGAAGCAGCTTCAAAAATACACTACTGGGACCCGATCAAACTAAAAAGCTTCAGCACAGCCAAGAACACAGTAAGTAAAGCAAGCAGACAGCCATCAGAATTGGAGAAGATATTTGCAGGTTATGTCTCCGACAAAGGTTTAATAACTAGAATCCACAGAGAACTCAAACGTATAAGCAAAAAAAGAAGAAGTGATCCCATCGCAGGCTGGGCAAGGGACTTGAAGAGAAACTTCTCTGAAGAAGATAGGTGCACGGCCTATAGACATAGGAAAAAATGCTCATCATACTTAATCATCAGAGAAATGCAAATCAAAACTACTTTGAGATATCATCTAACTCCAGTAAGAGTAGCCCATATCACAAAATCCCAAGACCAGAGATGTTGGCATGGATGTGGAGAAAAGGGAACACTTCTGCACTGCTGGCATGAATGCAAATTAATACATTTCTTTTGGAAAGATGTTTGGAGAATACTTAGAGATCTAAAAATAGATCTTCCATTCATTCCTATAATTCCTCTACTAGGTATATATGCAGAAGACCAAAAATCACATTATAACAAAGATATTTGTACCTGGAAGTTTATTGCAGCCCAATTCATAATTGCTAAGTCATGGAAAAAACCCAAGTGCCCATCAATCCACAAATGGATTAATAAATTGTGGTATATGTACACCATGGAATATTATGCAGCCTTAAAGAAAGATGGAGACTACCTCTTTCATGCTTACATGGATGGAGCTGGAACATATTCTTCTTAGTAAAGTATCTCAAGAATGGAAGAAGAAGTATCCAGTGTACTCAGCCCTACTATGAAACTAATTTATGGCTTTCATATGAAAGCTATAACCCAGTTTTAAACTAAGAATATGGGGAAGGGGAAGAGGGAGGGGACAATGGGCAGAGGGAGGGTGATTGGTGGAATTACACCTGTGGTGCATCTTACAAGGGTACATGTGAAACTTAGTAAAAGTAGAATATAAATGTCCTAACACAATACCTAAGAAAATTCCAGGAAGGCTATGTTAACCAGTGTGATGAAAATGTGTCAAATGGTCTATAAAACCAGTGTATGGTGCCTCATAATTGTGTTAATGTACAGAGCTATGATTTAATAAAAAAAAATTATATATCTTCACTCTTCCCAGGAATAAAACCTCTGAAGACTTTGTTGGCTGGTTTTAGCAGATTTTATTTTTCCAATCTTCCTTTTGTGGTTAAAAATAAAAGCAGTACATGGTTACTAATTTCTCTCCCAATAACTCCATTCATAAATAAATCAGCTATTGTTTAATTATATGCATGATCAGGGCACCCTTCTTGGTATGCCATATAGATTAAATAGAATATTAGCAAGCATTTTCCCCTGAAGCATCAGGTAATCATATCCTTGGGAGCAGAGTATTGCCCTGATTGCAGGATTATAACCTGTCAGTCACAGAATTATACAGGAAATGAGCATTTGGAAAAGGGACCAGACAGAGAACAGAAATGTCTTGGGAGGTATTTCATCAGCAACAGCAAAGAAAAACACATGGATAAGCACCTTGCAGAAACTGCACAGGAGGACGACCTGGAAAAGTTCCCAGGGAGCACATGATAGATCACAGCATTACCATTATGACTCCGATGTAAACATGTCGTTGATACTCCTGTTACTTACAGATACTGCTACTTATTATTGTTGCTTTTCACCGCTTTCTTTGAGAGAATGTAAAATATGCGTCAGCTTGCACTGATTCAGTTCTGACCTCCAGCCTCCCTTCACCCCACCTTGACACAGAATTCCTCAACCACCATTCTGCTGCACTTGTATGGGAGAAGGAACCCATGTCACAGCCACATAGGGGCAGCTGTACTGTTTAAGTAACCCTTGTATGAGGGAATTTTCCTCCTCTGGTCTTTTCCTCATTAGCTGCCATAAATGAACTCTCTGAACCGCACTTGCTGTAAGTTCCCGTTATTTCTCTGTCACTGCTTTAGAATAATTTTTACAATAAGGAAACAGCCATTTGGTTTCCTTCTTGCCCCAGAAGTTAATGTATTTATTCTGGGTGCCAAAAATGAATATAAAGTTATGACTTAGAAAATTTAAGTAAATGCAGGATTTAAGGGAAAGGGTTTCCCTTCTGCCCCATTTCTGTGTTTTCATTGTTGTCGAGCCTGTTTGCTGGCTCTGGACAAACTCTGCGAGGCATGTGAAAGTGCAGCTTAGCGTGTTTTTTTGTTTCTTTGCTCCTTTACAGCCATTATTTTCAGTAGCAGACCAAGATTTTATTTTTCCCATTAAAATGATGCATTTTTGATAAGCATTCTATAAATTAAAACCTACCAACATCATGGAGAAATGAGGTTAGAGGTATGGAAAATAAACACAGCCCATCTCCTCATTCCAAGCGCTCCAGAGCACTAAGGGGGATGCTTTTTGGATAGGTTGTCAATTTTCCTCATCTTTTATTCCTATCCAGAGGCACTTACCTACATTGAGTTTAATTTATTTATCCTTCCACTCCATGAGGTGCTTTTATTTAATAAACCTCACGTTTATTTCTGAGGCTGTGCTAGCAGCCAAAGTAAAAATCAAAGTCATTATGAGAAAGTCTCATTATAGGGGAGAAATAGACCGTTTTTTTGTCAAGAATAAAGCTTTTGCTAATTTCGAGACCCAAAGGAAATTGATCACATATATTGTGCATGACAACCTTCCAAACAACCAAAATTAATAACTATTACTGTTTTCAAACATAAGCTATGAAGTAAAATAAAAGAAGGAGTGAGTATTCACTGAGCTCTATAAGTGATTCTCAAACATGAGTGCACCTGAAGGGCTGGTTTAACCACAGATTACTGCCCCTCCCCTCTGAGATCTTGGTTCAGACAGTTGGAGTGAAACCAGAGAACCTGAATTTCCCGAAAAGTTCCCCAGAGACACTGGAGGGGCTGGTATAGAACTGTGGTTGGAGAACCCTGGTTCTATCCCTGTATGATATGGTCAACTTCCTAATAAGCTTTAGTATCTGGGTTTACATTAAGTGCCTCATAAATAGTAACTGCACCTACTGACAAGTTACACTAGAGCCAATTCTGACCTGCTGCAAAGCAAGAATGTAGTAAATGCTCATGAGCTGCATTTCCACCTTTCTTAATAATAGATTAATTAAGTAATTCATAGTCAGTGAATTCAGTAGAATTTGTACTGGTTACTTGGGCTTGTATACACACACATTTAATTTAAGGCAATGGTGTTGGACAAACTCTCCCAGTGGAAAATTGTGTCAGAACAAACCCTAAGGATAAGAACCAGAGATGAAGCCTTTATATGTAAAGAACTAAGACAAAGAAGCCCTTCCTCCTTCTTCTCCCTCCCCCTTCTCTCCCTCCCCCTTCCTCCCTCCTCCCCTCCCTTTTCCCTCCCCCTTCTTCCTCCTCCCTTCCTTCCCCCTCCCCCTTCCTTCCCATCCCCCTTCTTCTTCCTTCCCCTTCTCTCCCTCCTTTTCTCCTTCTTTTCCTCTTACTGTTCTTTCTTTCCCTGTCACCATTTTTACTACAATGTGAAACTTCAGAGAAAGCAACATCTATATATAGTCCACAACTAATACAGAGAAATTATTGTAAATAAACTTGAAATTTTTATCTTTATTTGAATCTGCCCAGACCAACATGCATGTCTGTCAAGCCCCTGAAATACAGCTGGTGTAAACTGAGACGAGTTGTAGGCACAAAGTCCACCCAGGATTTTGCATAGTCAGTATGAAAATTGAACAAATGTTAAGATCTTATTCATAATTTTGTTTTTGCATTGGTTTTGTGTGAGGTGATAATATTTTGGATGTATTTGCTTAAATAAAAATATGATTAAAGTTGATTTCACTGATTTCTTTTTACTTCAATGTGTCTTTTAGAACATTTAAAATTGTGTATGAACTTTTATTTTATTTCTGTTGGATATTTATGAATTAAACCTTTAGTTCATTTTAGTCCATTTCAGTCCAAAGTTGCTCACCACTTGTGCAAATGCCAGCGTCAACTTTAACGACATACATAGGCACTAGGTGGGTTGAGGGCAGTGCTGGTTCAAACCATGTCAGGACCCAGTGTGTGAGAGGCAGCTCTTCATCTTCCATGCACTTTCATCTGCCAAAGGAAGGAGATTTAATGTTTCTTGTTTGATTCATTATTTAGTAGATAATCTATTTAAGAAAACTGTTGGAGAAAATAAATCTTCTATAGCGTTATCTTGTTCTTGACATTTTTCATCCTATTTTTGAGTAATAATGTTTACAATTGGCTATTACTTAGAAATATAATTTTAAATCTTTATTGTACCATGGGGTAAAATTGATAATAGCATAATTCTGGCCTTTGGGATAAGAGGACATGTCACTTGCAAGTAAGCGAGAAACACACCACCCTTAGACATTTTCCTTATAACATTGGATGTTAGATTTTGAGCAATTCTTTTTTAAAATACTGAAAGAACATAATTTCTAATAAAATTTTTATCTAGCTAAAATATGCATCCATTGTGAAGGTTTAAAAATCAACAACACCTTGTCTGACTGCAAGGACATAGAAAAATTTTCTTTCATCTCACAAGATAGTTACTTGCTAAGAATAGAAGATATACCAAGTAAAAAGAAGAAATGACATCAGACAGACCATGTGTCCAACCCAGATCAATGAAAGGAAATCTTGTAAATAATTAGATAGTGAATTTTAAATTCCAAGTCTACAGAGAATAACAATATAAACTGAAAGGGAAAAAGAAGTGGTTGGGGGAAGTGGCTCTCCAAGCGTGAAGATCTATCAAGTTAGAAATATGATAAAGACAATTCACAAAATGCTGAAAACAAAGAGTATTTAGAAGTATGAACTAAATACAATGGGTGTCTATTTTAGAGTTTGGCAGATTTACATCTGTAATAGTGTCATGCTTATTACCATACTTATTAAAGTAAAAATAACTTTACCCTCTCATAGATTCCTTTTATTTGATTAACTTTCCTTAGTTGTCTTTTATTTTATTTTTTGAGATAGAGTCTTATACTGTTGCCCCAGGCTAGAGTGCTATGATGTCATAGCTCACAGCAACCTCAGACTCCTGGGCTCAAGTGATGATCCTTTTGGCTCATTCTCCCAGGTAGATAGTTGGGGCTATAGGCATGTGCCACCATGCCAAGCTGGCTTTTTTTTTTTTTTTTTTTTTTTTTTTGTTAGTAGAGATGGTGTCTTGCTCTTGCTCAGACTGATGGTCTGAGTGAGCTCAAGCTGGTGAGCTCAAGCAGTCCACTGCAGCCTCCCAGAGTGCCTGGCCTTCTCAGCCCTCTTCACAGCACAAATCTGTCTTCTTCAGAGATTAGTATTTAACAAAATTGGACCACACTTTAAAAATTGTTTACGAGTGGTTATATGTTAATTTTAGAGTACCAAAATTTACTTCAAAAAATACAAGAAGATGATAAGGAATTTGATATACAGAAAAATAATAAGTAAACCTAAAAATTCCACCCCTCTAGAAAAATAATCATTGACCTTCACTGGATAGTCATAAAACCTCTATGCTTTGATAGATGATCCTTAGAATAGATAGATTTAGGTATATGGATAAAATGCTTTTATTAAAAATATGCTCATGTAGACTGAATTTTAAAAACATACTTGCTTTTACTTGTGTTTAATGAATTAATCATATGTTGCTGTAGAAACTGAGTTGCTGAGCTGGAGATAAATATTTCTTACTCTGAGGAATCATTATTTCTTTAATCATCAGTTAAGGTTAAAATGTTTTGAGGTTTGAATGGATTGAAGAGAACAGCCGATTGCAGTGTGGTTTATGGGGCAGAGGAAGGTGGTTTGCTTGAAGGTGGTCGTGGAGAAGAAGGAAAGAAGATCAGATCAGATCAGATCAGAAGATCAGAGACCTACCCTGGAGACAGAGAAACAAGTATTTTTGGAAACTGGCAAATCAGTAGCGGTCTATATCACAGGTTTGGAGAAAGTCATCCGGTGAGTGGTGACCTTCCTAAAGTATGAATAGACAGCATGATAGTGAGGCCAAGCTACAATTTATTCCAGAAAGAGAGAACGCCCCCTGGGTGGAGTCAGCAGTGCATCAGAAAGGGAAATCACAAGTGTAATATTATGGAAACTGAAGCAGAAAGCAATACTGTCTTTTTTTTAATGCATTCTTTTTGCTATTGGGGATGAGACAAACTTCTTTTTAGGAGTAGAAAACCCAAATGAGAAATTGCAAGGGCAATGCTTGAAAATAAAATGGCAATAATCTCAGCTTTCAGTGGAGAAGAATTAGTATTCTAAAGGAGAAATAGTTTTCTCCTGGAGTAATTAGAAAATCATGTGTCCAGCAAGATAAGAACTGTTACCAATACCATTACTGCTATCGTTGTTTACGTTGATATACGAGGTCTGGCAATTAAGTTTGTAAACTCATCCTAAAATGTGCTACCTATCTCACTGCTGAGTATCACTATGGTCACCTTTGAAGTTGCTCCCCTTGGCCACTGGGTAACCATCTGCTGAGCTTGGGTTTAGGCAGATTTTTCAAGGGAGGAGAATTAATATGACTCAACTTTGTGATATAATAGTTAAGACTGGTGAACACAGAAAAGAAAGGGCTTTGAAATTCTTCTTAATAAGTATACTGTGGTTGATAAGCAACTCATTTTTTACAGGTGAACAATACAGTGTCTTCAATAAATTGATTCTTGTGAATTTTCTAAAACAGCCTCATTTTCTCCCCTTGGGCAAGCAACTAAGTCTTCCTGACATAGTAAATCTACAGTTTCATCTAAATACTAATACTAAAGAGGATCTCTATTCTCGAGAAAGAATGTGGAAGGAATTGAGACATGTAGCTAGAACTGAGTCCAAGGAAAAATGAAAGGAAGCTTCAGCAAGAAAACTAACAGTTAAAGGGGCAGGAAAGAGATCAGGAGGGATTAATACCTTAGAAACCGGTGGATAGAGTTGCTGAGTGTGATAAAGGGGAAAATAAAAATAAGAACTGATGAATTCCACTGGAGTTAAAACATGGAAATAATTGGCAATGTTAGAGAGAACCTTTAAAAGGAAGTCAGATTAAAGTAAATTGAGGAATTAATCATTGAAGAAGTGAGGATAGAGCATTTGAACTCTTGTGAGAATTTAACAGCTTCAAATTAATTTTTTAAGAGGTTTGAGTTCCACACTTTTGAACATTTTTAGTGGCATTAAAAATATAGAGAATAAAATAGCACAGACAAAGAGAATAGTCATTGATCTTTTTACTCACACAAACCGGAAAATGTTAGGGGAAAAGTAAAGGGAAACTGTCAAAAAACAGAAACTAAATAGTTTTTGGTCAAAGACACAGTGTTTATAGAAACAAGTTTACTAGGAAAATATTATCAAGCAAAAGGCTTGCCATGAGTGGGTCCTCCTAAAGTTATTGATCTAAGGCTGTAATTCTATTTGCCAGTTTCGCTGGCATATTTGGGGGCAAAACTGGATATACACAATGATGAATTTTCTCCAAGAGCACAAAAAAAAATATATATATATATATATATATATATATATATAAATACACTCATTTATTAAAACTTTTAATTTTCCTCCAGTCCTTTCTGTTTTTCCCACCCTTGCTTGATCTTAATCTCAGCAAGCTTCCCTTTGAGATGACGACTTTCCTATTCAAATGGATAGTTTCTCAGTTAACATTCCTGGCTGTGTACTCAGCTGTATAACTTGCTTTTCAGAAAAGGTGGATTCTTCTTTTTTCTGGGTTTCTGATTTGTTCATTTTCTAATTCTTGCCTAAATTAGTATGGTTCATGATGCTGCCCACAATTCCTGTGTCAGGCCCAGTCCTATGTTGAAGATAATTCCCTTCTTCAATTGATGTATAACATCATTCTTTGCTTTGCAAAGCTCATGGGAGATTTGCATGTAATATACACAACCTATTTGAGTATTTAGTTATTATCTCCTCATTTCATTTCTTCATCTCATTATGCTTTTGTTTTCTTTTTCCAGGGCAGAGTCTCATTCTGTCACACAGGCTTGTGCAACCATAACTCTTGAACTCTTATGAACTCATAAGCCTTGAACTCTTAGGCTTAGCGATTCTCCTGCTGCATCAGCTTTCTGGGTAGGTAGGACTACAGGTGCAGGCCAACACATCTGGATTTTTTTTTTTTTTTTTTTTTTTTTTTACTTTTTGTAGTGAAAAGATCTTGCTGTGTTGCCCAGGCTGGTCTCAAACTCCTGGCCTTGAGCAATCCTCCTGCCCAAGCCTCCCAACGCACTGTGATTATAGGTGTGAGTCACTGGGCCTGACCTCATTATTCTTTATCCTGTTTCCCGTACATCTTCCTCATCTGAAGATGTGCTGTACCCATTCTATTCACCTGTCCATGCCCAGCCCACTGTTATGCAAAGCATAGGTGCTCAGATAATGTTGACTGAATAGCTAAACAGGGGTATGATTAAAATAGTTTAGGAGAACTTATGACAAGGACAGAGAAAATGAAATCTGTGAGGATGTCTTGAAGAAGGGAGATTGATCAGGGAAATGGGACTTTCTAGCAAGTGCAATGGGCGTAATGATGATCCAGGGCCTGGAGTTCAGGATGTAAAGGGCAAAGCACAGAAGTGGGAGAGCATAAGCTGGGATGTGGATTGCACTTCTCACAGAAGACTCTGGAGGAGCCACCTCCAAGCTCATCCAGGCTGTTGACTGAATTGCATTCTTAGTAGCTGTCAGGCTGAGATTCCCGTGTTCACGCTGATCGTCAATTCAGGTATATACAGCCTTTGATCCCACAGGGTGCCACATTCCTTCTCAACTGTAGCATGAACTCCAGGCCTTTTCCTGGTCCCTACATCTAAGAGCCAGTCACAGAGTATTACATCCAATTCTTTGCATGTTTCCAATCTCTGAATTCCCCTTCTGTGTCTCTCTAACTCCAGCCAGAGAAAGTTCTCTTCTTGGAATGGCATATGTGATTTAGTGGACCTCTGTGGAAAATCTAGACTGATCTCCTTAATTTGAGTTTTGCAACTTTAATTACACCTGCAGAGTCCTATGTGCCACATAACCTAACATTCATGCATTCACAATTTCTTGAAATTTGGGTGTGGGCATTTATTTGTGGGGCCAATAATCTCACTCCCACAGATGTGACCACAGTGGGAGGTGTTAACAGAGCTGGTGATATTTCACAGTGATGGACAGATCCTGAGAAGCCCAGTATCAGAAAGGAAGTTAACAAGTGCCTGGAGAGAGACAGTCAACTGTTCCTTATGACATTCCATTTTAATTTTGCAATTGGGGGAGGCTATTAACTACCTAAAATTTTATTTATTTCTTTTAGTTTATATGTCTAAAATCTGTCATTGTTAGCTTAGTAATGCACATTGAAATAATTTACCTATAAATGGCAATTTTACTAATTTAAGAGGTGGTTCTATTTTGTTATTTGCAAGTTTTAGTTTCTGTAAACAATTTTTAATTACTCAAAATTGAATTATTTATGTTATTATTGGAGAAGTGTTATGAGATTACAAAGGATAAGCTCTTCTCCCACCCTGTTTGACTTAACAGTTTTGACTTTTTTAATTGGCTGCAAATACATGTCTACAAATGATAAATAATTTATAAAAAGAAGGCAAAAATATGAACATATGCTGTACTATTCTTCATCTAACACACAAGATAAATCACCAAGTACAATGAGTTTTAATCATTGCATATGAAAAGTAATTAATAAAATTGGTTGGATATTAATAAAATCTAGTAGCATTGTTTGGTCAAAATAATATATCTACACAAGCAAATAAAAAAAAAAAATAAATAGTTGGGCAATTGTTATCCCATCTAATGGTGAGCCTGTTTGAATGTGGTCATAGTCATTGGGAGAAAGTGAGGTATGAACATTGCCCGACCTCTTCTGTGCGTTGGCCTCCCTGAATGGATGGGAAGTGTCAGAGGCCCTTCTCCTGTGTTGTGTGACCTAACTAGTCATGTCAATTATCTTTGGGCTTACTCTTAATTTAATTCTCTGCCTTTTTCCTGCTTTCACCTGTATCTGAAGGAAACATGTTATCCAGACTTCTTAGCCCTCTGTTACCTTGGTATTCAATTTGATGATGATACGAAGGTAGAAGAATGGGAGAAACTCGGGTTCTTTCCCTTCCCCTCTAGTCTCTGTATTACCTCCTTTAAAGCTCTGGGTCCCACCAGATAGATTTCCACCAGGTGGTCCTGGTCCCTGGGCCCTGGATGCAAATTTTTCTCTATAAATGATGAATAATTTATGAAAACAAAGCAAAAATCTGGAAATACACAGCAGTATTCGTCATCTAACACAGCCTAAGTTGCTGAGTAGGAGGAGTTTTAATCATTGTACGTGATTTCTTTTTTTCCTTTCCTTTCCTTTTATTATGCTTAAGACAATGACATAAGCTGTGGGAAAGATGTTAAAGGATTCAATCAAATAAGACAAAGTATGCTTTACTAAATATAGGTAAAGGACTTTAACCAGAGCTCAAGTTTTATATTGGTGCCTCTTATCATTCCAGAATTATTTAAACTGTGCTGTCTTGGGTAATAAGGAAGAATCAGACACATCCTACTATTCAGAATATTTTTGATATCTGCTTTTAGATATTTAATGCCTGGCCCATGGGTTCTCAATAAGTCTGGCATGAAAAGATGTGAAAGCTATCGTACTTGGCTTTTCAGTCTATTACCATTTCAAATGTTCATATCTTGACCAGATGCATACCAATGAAGCTCAAATCTTTCCATCTGCTTCCCTATAAATAACTATACCTACCGTCATTTACAATCACATCTATTCTACTCAGTCTCTTCAACAAAGGTAAAAATTCATGTAGTTGTTGATGATACCATTTTAGAGTGTCCTACAGAAAAAAGAATCCAAACGTTACCCTCGATTTGATTCATTAGTTCAGCAATTTCCACAATAGACATTAACAAAAGGCATATTGGAAATCAGCTGCATGTCAAATGCCTTTCTTAGGATGGTTAATTTCTCCTCAACATTCAATTAGTTTAAATGATTTAATTTGGAAAGTATGCTTTAGCTACTTTTTAAATTTTAGCAAAAATTTACATTTTTATGGAAAGTATGTGGCATGGAATTTTATACTGTTTAAAATATTATTTTAAAAGCTGTTTTTACAGTTATTTCATATTATTTTGGATGTGCCAAGAGTAATTTTCAGTTTTCTGAGTATTGGAAACAATGTACAACGGATCAGTTTGGGAATGGATATATTCACCTTTTAAGATAATAAACACCAATAATTGCACTGAAGGTTTTAAATTTGTAAGTGCTTCTGAGGTGGACACACACACACAAAAAGAAAATATTAGTTTCTTTTTGCTGATGTAACAGGTAATCACAAGTTTAGTGGCTTGAAAAAAATACCAATTAATACTTTTGGAGGTCAAACGTTTTAAATGGGTACCACTGGGCTAAAATCAAGGTGCTAGCAAGTTCGTGCAAGTTTTCATGAAGGTTCCGGAAGAGAATATGTTTTGTCTCCTTTTTTCCTTTTCCAGCTTCCAAGGTCTGTCAGCATTCCTTGGTTTATAGCCCCCTCTCATCTTCAAAGCTAGTTATGGCCATTTAGGTCTTTCTCACATTGCATCACTCTGACACTGACTTTTCTACCTCTCTCCTCCATCTTTTAATGACACTTGTGGTTACA
>CAUYPK010035801.1:0-33712 GCA_963574355.1 Loris lydekkerianus | reverse complement strand
TGTAAACATGAAAGAGGTAAAGTCTCCATCTTTCTTTAAGGCTGCATAGTATTCCATGGTGTACATGTACCACAATTTGCTAGTCCATTCGTGGGTCGATGGGCACTTGGGCTTCTTCCATGACTTAGCAATTATGAATTGCAATTATGCAATAAACATTCTGGTACAGATGTCTTTGTTATATTGTGACTTTTGGTCTTCTGGGTATAAACCTAGTAAAGAAATTATAGGATCGAATGGCGGGTCTATTTTTAGGTCTCTAAGTATTCTCCAAACATCCTTCCAGAAGGGAAGTATTAGTGGGCATTCCCACCAGCAGTGTAGAAGTGTGCCCTTTCCTCCACATCCACGCCAACATTACTGGTTTTGGGAGTTAGTTATGTGGGCTACTCTTACTGGGGTTAGGTGATATCTCAAAGTAGTTTTGATTTGCATTTCTCTGATGATTAAGGATGATGAGCTTTTTTTCCTGTGTTTGTAGATTTTGCATGTCGTCTTTAGAGAAGTTTCTCTTTAAGTCCCTTGCCCACCCTGAAATGGGGTCACGTGTTCTTTTCTTGCTAAGAAATTTGAGTTCTCTGTGGATTCTGGTTATTAGACCATTATCGGAGGTATAACCTGCAAATATTTTCTCCCACTCTGAGGGCTGTCTGCTTGCTTTACTCACGACTCAACCCGAATAAGACGTCCCCCAGACACATCCTATTTGTAAAAGACAAGGATGAAGCTCTTCCACTTAATGAATATCATGATCCACTTCCACTTAATAAATAGCAAATATATTTTCCCTTCCTTGAGACTTTACTAATGACATTTTCTTTTAACTTATTTTATTGTAAGAATATGGTCTACAAAACAGATCATGTATTAACACATATAAATGCATGTTAATAGACTCTTATAGTTATCAGTAAGGCTTCCTATCAACAACAGGATGTTAGTAGTTAAGTTTTCAGAAAGTCTATTATAATCATATTTTTTTCTTCTTTTAAAAAAATTGAATTAGGGCAGGTATGGTGGCTCATGCCTATAATCCTAGCAGTTTGGGAGGCCGAGATGGGTGGATTGCTTGAGCTCAGGAGTGCAATTCCAGCCTGAGCAAGAGGGAGACACCATCTCTACTAAAAATAGAAAAACTAGGTGGGCATTGTGGTTTGTGCCTATAGTCCCAGCTACTCAGGAGGCTGAGGCAAGAGGATTGGCTCAATGACCAAGAGGTTGAGGTTGCTGTGAGCTATGATACCATAGCACTCTACCAAGGTCCACAGAGTGAAACTCTGTCTCAAAAAAAAATTGTATTGAGGGTAAATGTACATATTTATACACCTATACAGATTTTTAACTACTTGGGGGTCAGCACTCTAGTCCCTACATTGTTCAAAGTTCAACTCTATTTTTATAATATCTCTTCACATTTCCTCCTGTGATCTGGGATTCCCATCATCTCCTGGTGCTCTTGCTGCTATTAAGTCCTTGTCACTGAAAGAAGTATGCTTTTCAGCAGCAGGGCATTTTTTTTTTTTTAGTGTCCGCAGAGTTTAGCCTAGCCTAGCTGAAAAATTATAGAGCCATCATACTTTATGTGCTTTTAAAAGAAATTTTCATTGATTTATTAAAAAATGGTGATGGGATTTAGGACATGTTACCCCAAAATATGTCACCTTGACATTTGAGAAAAGAACAGAAATAAGAGGATCATTCTCACCTTCCTCTCACTCATCCCTCCTGAAGCAAATCATCGAACCTAGAGAGGTCAGCCTCTGATCTTCTCCCACCTTTCCACCCGAAATGGGTCATCAGACCCTCATCCCAGGAGTGCCTTCCCCATACCCAGAGGAAAGGAACATGATTACCTCTGAAGACACACGGATACGAGAAAAATCTGAGCAAACAAGCCCTCCTAAGCCCCTCCCAGCTGTTTTCCATTAGGTGACACCTGCCTCTCTCCAATACTTCTCCACAACTATCCACTTCATCAAAGCTCAAAGAAGAAATACACAGGTTTATCTCTTAGGTTGGGTCTTCATTTCTGAAGGCTCCCATTCATGAAAAACATATATAATAAATTTATAAGGGATATTTTTGTTAATCCATCTTTTTGCTATAGTGGTGTTTTCATTAAACATATATTTAGATGTTAAAATTACTTGAAAAGGGTTGACAGAAAATCTTTAACATTCTTTAATATAAAAGGTTGTAGTATAGAGGTCAAGAACCCAACTTCTAGATCTGGAGAGCTAGCTTTCAAATCCCACCTCCACTACTCTTTAGCTGTAGGAATTTGGCAAGTTTCCAGGACTCAATTTTCTGATCTATAAAACTGTTATCTGGAAAAAGCTACCTAATGTAAATGATCATTATTAAATAAATGTGGTGAATTATGCACAAGAGTGAACTAATCTTTTTGGGTTTTATGTCAAGTATTAAAAATAACCTTGTATATGTCACATTGAATTTACAGCAGGCTCAATGGTTTGATTATTTTGCTTAGTCAATTAGAAGGAAATTGACAATTACATGTTAGCAACTTAATACCAAGCCATTTCCTATATAGATCTTACCAATTATCTCTTTGAAAGAGTCCTGTACAAGGGTAGGACTTGGTATTGTTGAAGTATTTTAAGAAGCTGGAGTTACTAACAAAAAGGTAACTACAGTCAAGCAATTGACGGGGGCTGCTTGGTGAGGATTGAAGGAATAGGAATATGCTTAGGAAGGGAGAGGGGGATGAGTGCATGGATGAGATGAACAGGTGAGTAGAGAGAAGTGGCTTGGATCTCAGGGCCACAAGTAAATCAGAGCTGATACGTTTCTTCTGGTACAACCCATTCTGAGATCACAAATGATGTGACTGTAAATCGTTTATAAAATATTAATTAACAATCTCTGGGAAGAACAGATTTATTATAGTTAGTCTGTATCTTAGATATCGTGTGATAATTTTTAGCCAGGTTTTATAATTTTTTAAGTGCTGCCAAATAAAAGTCATTGCACTTTTAAGAAATGAGTCTGCTACCAATGCTTATATTAAAAATAAATGGCATGTAAAGTATATACAATTCCTAGAATGTTTGCTGGGAAATAATTAACTGAGTCCACTAGAAGCCCCAAAGGAAGTAATATTATCAGTCCCTGGTGTTACCCCATGACATTGAACTTCCTTCCTTCCTTCCTCCCTCCCTCCCTCCCTCCCTTCCTTCTTTCTTTCTCCCTCTCTCTCTCCTTCCTTCCTTCCTTTTTTTTTTTTTTTTTCCCTGTATCTTGACACTTTCCTCTCACTTCTGGCGTTAAGCAGCACTCCACCAACCCTAACTCCAGGCCACTGGCCACTCTCCCTCCGCGGTCTGCGCAAAGCCCATGCAGCCTGGGCAGCAATGTTGGAAGCCTCCTGCCGCTGGCAGCCTCTGGGGCTCCTTTCTTTCCTGCTTTCAGGATGCTTTGTCTGCCTTTGAATGCTGCCTCTTCAGTAGCCTTTGTGGAGACAGCCTGTGCTCAGATGTGATTTAGTTGTAAGCTGACTGCTGCCGCACGTGTGAAGAGAGAATGACCAGTTCAGAGGCGGCCAGTCAGTGTCCCTGGCGCGTTACATCAGCAGCGCGTGACTGTGGCCCAGGCAGCACCAGCAGCCTCTCCTGTTGCCTTTTTTTTTTTTTTGTCTTTTCTTTTCCTTTTGGCCTTTCACGGAAAGAGAAGAAAGCCCGGAAAAAGAGCAAGAGATGCTTGCCTTTTATTAAGAATGGCTAAATGCCATTCTCTATAACAACAATTTCTTTTTCTTAGAAAATCAAGTTTCTATAAAGGAGGGAGGGAAAAGAGGGAAGAAAGCTTGGGGAAGAAATAATTTTCAGTTTGTTGAAATGTGGCACAGTATATCACTTCTGTCCGTTTCGGTACTTGGTTAACACTCTCTCGAGTCCCTCCCCGGTTTTGATAGCGGTTCCATTAATTTTTATCTAGAAATGCGTATATACACTGACAGAGCACACACAGAAAATGACACTTCTTTTGGGGGGAAGTGTTTAAGATGCGTAGAATGTTTCTTCCTGTTTTCTTAATGATCTGGACATCCTCCCTCGTCTGACATAGCTCATAAGCAGATTACATGCGTAGAACAAATGGTAGGCTAATCCCCACACACGGCCCCTACGCTATTCTACATCACGCTGAGTATTGGTCAGGGGAGGCTCATTTGGACGGAATAAATTATAGTGGTTTTACTGATGATGTCATCTGAGGACTATAACACAGAAGTTCCAAATGTCTTGCTGAACTACTTTAGTCAGTGTTGATGGCCCATTTTCACCATTGATTTTCTGGCAATCAACAGTGTTGTGACTATGAGTTTGAACAAGGTTTTTATTTTATTTTTTTATTAAATCATAGCTGTGTGCAATAATGCAATCATGAGGCACAATGTGCTGGCTTTATATACTGAACACAATAATTAAGAAATTGCCACGAAGGTTATGTGAACAAGGTTTTTAAAATAAGAGTCCCATTGTCCTGTGTGGTCCACTAACTTCTCTGTAGCGTGTGAACCAAACCCTGAAAGCGACTCCTGCTGCTCATCTACAGTGCAGTTGTAAAATTGTATTTGATCACGCGGTGCTAAAAATGGTACCCCTGTTGACTTTACTTTTTTTTATGAATTAAAGAAAGAAAGCATCTGTGTTACAAATGATAAAGGATGTCTTCTTGCCCGTTTGGAAAAGAGATAACTGATTCTGAGAAAATTTATGCCAGTTATGAAGCAGAAGCAACAAATGCCAGACCTCAAATCTTTCTGTGAATTTTAACAGAACCGTTTTTTTTTTTTTTTTGAGACAGAGTCTCACTTTGTTGTCCTCAGTAGAGTGCTGTGGCGTCACAGCTCACAGCAACCTCCAGCTCTTGGGCTAGGGTGATTCTCTTGCCTCAGCCTCCTGAGTACCTGGGACTACAGGCACCCACCACAATGCCCAGCTATCTTTGTTGCTGTTGCCACTGCTGTTTTAGCTGTCCAGGGCTGGGTTCGAACCTGTCACCCTCAGTATATGGGGCCAGCACCCTACCCACTGAGCCACAGGTGCTGCCCAACAAAACTGGTCTTTAATACCAATTTATTCTTGTCTCTTTTTCTTGCCAAAGAAAACTTTACTTTTGTCTTTAATGTCTGAAATGTTAACAAGAATATCTATCTATAGGTATCATTTAATGAATTTTTTAAGTTTGATAAGTCAAGTAACATTCTCACTGTGAAAAAATTAGAAAATGCTAAAAACATAAAGGAAAAAATCTTTTTCTTTTATGTTTAAAAACCATATGTTTTCTTTTGTTTTTAAAAAAGATTAAAAAATCTTTTTTACTTTTTTTAGGCCATCATTCTCCTACTTAAGAAAATCTTTATTTATTTAGAGACAGAATTTCACTCTGTCACCTTGGGTAGAGTGCTGTGGTATCATAATTCACAGCAACTTCAAATTCTTGTACTCCAAGTATCCTCTTGTCTCAACCTCCTGAGTAGCTAGGACTACAGGTGCCCTCCATGACATCTAGCTAGTTTTTTCTATGTTTTTTTGTATAGACAGGGTCTTGCTCTTATTCAAGCTGGTCTTGAACCCATGAACTCAAGCAATCTACCTGCTTCAGCCTCCCAGAGTGATAGGATTACACGTGTGAGCCACTGTGCCAAATTTTTAGGAAATTTCTCTTGATATTAGGTATATTAGTTGGCTGGCATTATTTTCTAAAGGGAACTGGGAAAACATCCAACTATTGAACTTGATCTTGGGACTTTTCCTTTATAGAGCTTGTTACAGCTGAAATGGTCTAGTTCTTTGTGAATTTTTATTTTTTGGCTATCTCACCCTCACTAATCTATACAAGCTCCGTGAAGACAGGTGGTTTCTCTATTTTGTTCACTTTTATGTTACCTGTACCAAGAACAATGCCTGACGCTAGATGCCACTCAGTAAATATTCCTTAAATTATGCATTAATGAACAAGTAAGTCTCATTTCTTTTAATCATTCTTGCCTAGTTGAACTTAACCTGTCTAAGCAACTTCATATACTGCTATAAATTAGCATTATAGATGTAATCTTCCCTGCACTGTAATGCTGCAAAATTGGAAGGTGAGAGTTTTGAATACCATGACTTTGAGGGGTTGGCACAGGTTCCTTTGTGTTTGTTCTTACGTGATTATTTTGTTACTGTATTACTTGGCCATATGTCTCTGGTCTCTATTGCAAAGATGGTATGGATGGACGGCCATGCTTTCCTTTAGCAATCCTTCTGGCCTCTCTGGCCTTTTGAAACCTGCCAAATTCTTGTGTAGGGCCTTTGACTGAGCCTGAGGGAATTTTTTGTGGGACTCAGAGGACAGCACTTCCAACTCTGTGCTTGGCTATTAGATACCCAGAGCAGGTTTTCCTGACATTCTTCTAGAAGGGACTGCAAATGCTTATCATCACCTGATATTTTAATTACTTAATTATTCAAGTGTATGTGTCTATTACTTCTGCTTCCCCCTCTCCTGCTAGAATGTTTTCATGTGAGCGTGAGTCATGCCCTTTTTTCCTTTTTTTTTTTTGAGTCATGCTTTTTTATAACTGCAGTATCCTATAAATGAGAATACACAAATCAATGCTTTATTCAAGAAGTAGTTATTAGATTCACTCTCTCTACAATGCTATGTGCTAATTATTAGGAATTTGAAGAGAGCTATGAGACTATCCTATCCCTGCTTTGGGGCTCATAATCTAGAAGGGTTTATTTATTCATTCATGAATATTTATGGAGCTTCTGCTATATGAACAGATATGGTGCATGTTGCCAGGGTTACAACCCTGAAAGAGGTGATGTGGGGGTAGGGATGTTATTGGTAGTGAAGATAAAGAATAAACACAAATTATTAGATAATTACAGCTTTGATAAGTGCTGCAAAGGAAAGTACTAGGTATCAGAAGAATATGGCCTGGATTTGGGTTGGATGGTTTAATTCATTTCAGATATAACATAGTATTCTTTCAGAAAACTAGACAGAAAAACAGATGTATTTATTTGGTGCTCTTCGGATGAATGGCATGGGTATTTTCTTTTTCCTTATTTCTTTAGCTGCTCCAAATATTTCCAGCCAGGGACACCCACATACCTCAGTGGAATTCAGCTAAAGAGACAAAGCTCCTAGGTTGATTTTACATCAAAATAATAACCAGTACTAGAAAATCCAATTTGTGTATCTGTTCATATCCTCTTTTTTTTTTAATGAGAAAATACAATTTTGTAAGTCATAATTGTGTTTTAGATATTCTCAAAAATAAATCATATGCCAGGATTAAAACAATTAATTACCCTAAAATAGAAACAATGCGTTTAACCCCATGAAAGAGATGATTTTAATTAAAGTTATTTAAATGCATGAACCTGATAAACATCACTTGACTTACCTGTTTAGGCTTCATTTTCTTTCTTTCTTTTTTTTTCTTTCTTTCTTTTTATTTATTTATTTTTTTTTTTTGCAGTTTTTGGCCAGGGGCTGGGTTTGAACCCCCCACCTCTGCTATATGGGGCCGGCGCCCTACCCCTTTGAGCCACAGGCGCCGCCCCTAGGCTTCGTTTTCAATGGTAAAATGCAGTTTGAAGGATTTTTATACTGTGGCGCCACGCTAACACAACACCCAAACTAATCTCCACAAACCCTTTAATAACACGCTAATTTCTTCAACCCATCAAACTGGTGAGTGAATTTTATTAAGTGCCCTAAAAGATAAAAATAAATTAGCTGAAAATCTAATTCTTTTCTGAATGCTTCATTAACTAGCTAGTCACGTTCAACTCTTTACTGCCCTCCTCTGATCTGTTTCAGAAATGCCTCTCATGTTAGAGAAAATTAAACTCGTCCATCATTAGGGAAAAAAGTAGCCTTTTCTTCCCGTGAATAAATTTAAATGGCCTCTTTTCCAAGAGGCAGTATCTTCTGATTCTTAAATTGCTGTACATTAGCTTCTTCCCAAAGTAATAATAAGGAAAGAAACCACCGCGTTTAATTGCAGCCGGCTCAGATCCCTGGGACCTCCAGGGTGGTGCAGCCTTTGTTTCCTTTTCCGGAAGTACTACCCATTCTCATTTAAAAAGTAGCTGTGGGAATAACTATACTGAGCCAAGTTCACTCTCTGATAACGTTTTGCTTCACACACAAGAGTCTTTCAACTGAACTTGTGGGTATTTAACAGAATCCCAGAAGTTCGAGTACTTTATGGGAATGTCATCACCCCTGCATTCTAGCCTGAATGTGAAATTAAAAAGAGAGGGCGTGGGGGATCCTGTTTGTTTTAGTATCATGGAATATTGGGCCGACAGCGAACCAGACTTAACTAATCAGGTGCTAGTCTTTGAATTATACTACGCTGAAAAACCGAGGCCCAGACGCTCCAGGTCACACACAGCAAAGCAGAGTTTGATTCCTGTGCTTCTGATTTCCTCCCCGCAGGCTCCACTGAGAGGCCTGGCTTTAGAAAGCCTCCCTTGTCTGCGTGCGCGCTGGGTTTTAGTGGCTCTCCTGACTTCTGCGTTAAGCCCTTAATGCTTCTGTGCTGCCCTCTGGTGTAAAGGAACTTGCACTACAGCTGCAGAACAGCCTGAGCGTATTCCATTCTGTATTCTTTCTGTCAGCAAATGTTTATTGAGTTCCATAGTATGTCAGCCACCCTCTAAACACTGGAGCGTCAGCAGTAGAAAAGAAAGACCATATACCTGTCCTTATAGAGCTCATGTCCTAGTGGGGAGAGACAAAACAGTAAACACATCATATAATACCGAGGTCTGTGGAAGTAATGAATCAGGGAGCAGGCATGTGTGGAAGGAAAGCTGGGACTTTAAGCAGTGTGTCTGTGGGGCCCTCACTGAACATATGGCATTTAAATTTTTATTTTATTATTTTTTATTTTTATTTTTATTTTATTTACATTATATTTTATTTATATTATTTTTTATTTTTTATGTATATTATATTTTATTTATATTATTTTACTTTATTATATTTTATTTATTTTATTATTATAATTATTATTTTTAAAATTGGTTGTCTTTTTATTTTGTTTGTAAAAATTCTATATTCTGGATACTATCAGATTCTTTTTTTATTTTTATTTTTTAATTAAATCATAGCTGTGTACTTTAGTGTAATCAAGGGGTACAATGTGCTGGTTTTATATACAATCTGAAGTGTTTTCATTAAACTATTATAATTATCAATATTATTGTTATTATTATGACACGGGCTCACTCTATTGCCTGGGTAGAGTGCCATGGCTTCAGCCTAGTGCACAGCAACCTCAAACTTCTGGGTTCAGGTGATCCTCCTGCCTCAGCCTCCTAAGTAGCTAGAACTACAGATGCCCCCTACAACACCTGGCTCATTTTTTTGTTAGTAGAGATAGGCTCTTGCTCTTGCTTTGGCTGGTCTCAAATTATTTAAGTTCAAGTGATTTTTCTGCCTCAGCCTCCCAGAGTCCTAGGATTACAGGCGTGAGCCACTGCTTCCAGCCAACATATGGCAGTTAAGAAAAGACTTGAAGGAAATGACAGCATTAACTCTTTGGTGTCTGGGGAAGAATGGTCTAGGCAGAGGAAATACAAAGGTGGCAAGGATCAAGATGGTACAGGAAGTAGGTCAGTGTATCTTGAGCTGAGTGAGGATGAGGGAAGAGGCGTGCAGAGGTGGGGGGAGGAAGGTTTGGCAGTGCCTGTGAGTTTAAGCAAGAGTTTAGTTTTTCTCTGCATAAGATGGGAAACTGCTGGAGCTTCATGATTAGAGGTGTGACATGAACTGTCGTGTGATTTTACAGATCACCCTGACTGCTAGGTTGTGAATATATTGTAATGGGGGCCATAGTAGAAGCAGAGAAGCCAGTTATGAGGCTATTGAAATAACTGAGACAAAATGATGATGGTGGATACAGAGACAACTGTGAGAATTGGGGTAAGATTCCACACACGGTCTGAAGTGAGAGCCATCAGGATTTGCTGGTGATCTGCCATAGGAGGTGGAGAAAAAGACAAACCAGTGCTGACTCCCAAATGCTTGACCTTAATGTGGAAGAATGGGGTTGCCCTAACATGTGATAAGAAAAGGCTGAACAAGCAGCAGATATTCAGGAAAAGATCAGGAGCTCAGCTGGGGGCACTTTAATTTGTATACTTATCTTCATGTTGATCACATTGGTACTTTCCATTCCTTTGTGTAGATCCAAGTGAGCATCTGGCATAATTTTTCTTCTATCAGAAGAACTTCCTTTGACATTTCTTTTAGGATGCATCTGCTGGTGACTAATCTCCTCTGCTTTGGGTCTGAAAAAAAAAATCATTTTAATTTTGTTTTTCAATGACATTTTCACTGGATATAGAATTCTAAGTTGGTAATCCCCACCTACCCCCATCCCCACCTCCTGCCTTAATCAATACATTCATTTGCTTCATGGTCTTCTGGCTCTCATCATTGTTGATAAGAACTGGGTTGTCTTCTAATCTTTGTCCTCATTTTGCTGTTTTTTTTTTTTTTTTTTCCTACCTGTTCTTAACCTTTTCTGTTTGTCATGGGTTTTCAGCAATTTGCTTATGATGTGCATGGTGTGATTTTCTTTGTGTTTTTTGGTGTTTGAAGTTCTTAGAAGTTCTGGGAAATGTGGGTTTGTGTATTCATCAAATGTAGGATATTTTAGGTCTTTATTTCCTGAAGTATTTATTTTATCTTTTCCCCTTTCTGGGTCTCCAATTATATTCTGCTAGATTGCTTGATATTATTCCACAGATAAGAATGCTTTTCTCATTTTGTTATTTATTTATTTATTTATTTATTTATTTATTTATTTATTTTTTGAAGCCTTTTCCTCTGTGTACTTCATTTCAAATACTTTCTATTGCTTTAACTTACTTTAGTTGAGCCCTGGGCCCAGGGGACATGCTGAACACTGTCACAAAGGGCTCAACTACAATTTGACCTTTACCTTGGAAATGAAAACAATGTCACTTAAATATTTGTGCCCTCATATTAATCTGAAATAAAATAAAACAAACTAAATAAAATAATAATATAACTTAAAAAGTTTACTTTAACATTTTTAAGTTATCTGACCTCTTTTGCAGGGCTTAATCTCTGCTTAATCTTTTTATTTTTACTTCTGATACATTTTATATTTTTTTATGTCTTCTATTTCTTTCCTCAAAATGTTCATGTATCTTCCACTCCCCTGAATGTACAGAATATAATTATAATAGAGTTTGAAATTCCTTGTCTGCTAATTTTATTATATCTGCAAAATCTGGTTTTGTTGCTATTAATTGACTTCCCTTCTGGTTATGAGTAATATATCCTACTCCTTTATGTCTGTTATTTTTGCCTTTGAAAACAAACATTAAAATTTTTATGTTGACAACTGATAGATTTTGTTGTCTTCTTTAAATCATGCTGAGCAGTGTTCTGGCATGCAGTTAAATTACATGGAGGCAGTTCGATCCTTCTGACTTCCTTAAACTTGGTTAGGAGGAATCTGGGGCACCCTTTAGTCCAGATCTAATTTATCCTCAAAATTAAATTGATACCCAATATTTTACCCAATGCTGTATTCATTACAAGGTCTGAATATTTTACCCAATGCTGTATTCATTACAAGGTCTTTCTCCTTTGGCTGGTAAAACATTGAATATTCCCAACCCTGTGTGAGCTTTTAGAATTTTTCTGCCTGCTGCTTTTCATGAGTTCTTTCTCTCATCATGTAGTTTCCTGTAACCTATACTCATATTGGTACAGAATGAGAGTCAATTTGCTCTCCTGTAGTTCTTGAATTCTCTCTGTATTGCTTCTTTCCCTCTGTAATTCTAACTGTTTTGCCTCAGATATCTTCTTCACAACTCAGGGAGACACCCAGATTCTATTTGGGTTCCTTCTGTCTGCTCTGAGGCCTGAAAACTCTCTCCAGACAGTCAGTTGATGGAAGCCTGGGCCTCCCCTTATTCATTTCCCTTGTCCCAGGGATTCACTGTGCATGCTACCTATGTCCAGTGGTTAAAAACTATGGTTCATATATTTTGTCTGATTTACTAGTTGTATGAAGCAGGGCTGCTAATAGTGGTGGTGATATCACATCTCTGTTATTCTACTTTGGCAGGGGGCAAAAGTCCCTAGGATATCATAATGTTGGAATATGTCTATTGAGGATGCAAGTAATGATATTAAATATATATGAGTTAGATATGTGCATTGAGAGAGAGAGAGAAAGAGAGAGAGAGAGACCCAGATTGGAAATACACATTTGTCATATGAATTTAATTACCCATTGACTTGGAAAATTTCTCCCCCCCTATGGCCATAGCACTCTTATCAGAACTAAATTGTTCTATATTCTGTCCTACTAAATGTTTACTAAGGAAGAGTAAATAAAACAAGGAGATATGTGTACAGTGTTATAGAGTTCCTCTTTCAGGTAAATATTTCTTTTTTTTTTTTAAGGATCTTAATTGTAGTTGTATTTATGAATTTATGTGGGAAGAACTGACATACTGCATAGTCATATAATTTGGGAAGAATTATAATACTAGATAAACTTGTCATAATATATCTCCATTTATTTGGGTCTTTTATATCTGCTAATAGTATCTCATCAATTTTCTCCACAAAGATAAATATTTCTTTGTTAATAAGGTCTACCCAGAGTTACTCTCTTTGCCAAGAAAACACAAGAATATTCTACCTGAATTGCCAATTCTTTTCTATTAACAGTGGCTTCCTGAAGGAATCTGAGGCCATGCCCAGGTTCAGAGGGAGAAAGTGCTATGACGGATTACTCATTTCTGTTGTGAGAGCAGCCAGGAGAATGGGGATAACTGTATCATGTGTTACTCCGCTTGTTTTTACATGGAAATAAATGGATAGATAGGGGCAAGTGATATACAAAAACTTTATGTGGTCTATCAACTATTCTGCTTTTATTAAGAAAGATATTAGCCAAATTTTCTGTGGAAAAATTCATAAGCATATACTCCCAACCTCAAATTAGTCAAGAACACAAATACTTGTTTAATTTTCTCTAGGACAATGTAGCTAGAAAATAGAACATTCCCTTATGCAAACTTGGTGGATTCACTTGGTGTGATAGAGGGTGTTGCCAATAGGCAAAAAAACAAAACAAACAAACAATCCTCCCCAAATAAACAAACAGAAAAACCCAAAACAAAACAAACTAGCAAACAAACAAAAACCAGTTCTCTCCTCTCTCTTTTCCATTTTGTAGGACATGTCACTGGAACCCCACTGTCTTTTCTGTATAACAGGCAATCTAGAAGAACAAATCTTTCTCCTTAACCTAAAAGCCAAGAAAAAAGTTACATGGAACATCAGAACGAAATCTTCATTAGACTATATTGAATTGTATTTTCAAATTTGTTTCAAACAGTATTTGGAATATAGTAAGCTATAGTAAGCTCTCAACAAATGTTTTCTGAATGCATTACTGCGACTTTTCCATTTTTCTACCTTGAATGGACACCTGAGCCCATTTCGGATTTTCCTTGTAGCAAAATACTGATACACTAGGATCTCAAAGCTTCTCGGGCAAGCCTGGGGAGACCTTGACCACATAAAAGAGTCTAACTGGGACAGATACTTACTCTTCGAAAAGATGAACTAAAGTCAGTAAACAGGGATGCAATGGTTAATTTTATGTCTCGATTTGACTGTATTAAGGAATGCCCATACAGCTGACACAGCAGTATTTCTGGGTGCATTTGTGGGGTGTTTCTGAAAGAAATTAGCATTTCAGTTAATAGACAGAGTAAAGAGGATCCTCTTCCTTAATGTGGGCTGGCATCATCCAATTCACAAAATGCCTGGATAGAACAGAAGGGCAGAGGAAGGGCAACCTCTCTCTCTCCCTCACTTTGTGCTAGGACGTCCTCTTCTTTTGCCCTCAGTCGTCAGAGCTTCTGGACTCTAGGACTTACACCAGTGACTCTCCCCTGCTTTCCTAGTTTTCAGACTGAGAATCACAATACCCACTTTCTTGGGTCTCCAGAAGGAGATGTAAGATTGTGGAATTTTTTTGGCTTTCATATTTGCATGAGCCAATTTCTTTAACATCTCTCTCTTTCTCTGTATCCCATTGGCTTTGTTTCTCTGGAGACTTCTGAGTCGTACAAGGGCCCAACATGAGGTGAAGGTTTCACCATTCCACACCCACCACCTATCATGATTCCCCTTTAGTTGACTCAAGCAGAGTTGGTTGCATCTGGGAATTGTGTTTGCAGTTCCGGTTTAATTAAGTTTGACAAGCATTTAACAACAGCTTCCTCTGTGGCAGAGCCTCTCAGACTTGGCAGTGCTGATGTTTGGGGTTGTCTAATTCTTTGCAGCACGGTGCTATCTGGTGCATCGCAGTGTTCAGCTTCATCAGCATCTGCCAAGAATATCGCTCAGCCCCCTCAGTCTTGATAGTGTCCAGACACTGGCAAATGTCCTCAAGAATAAAATCACTGTTGCTTGAGAAGCACTGCCCTAAACTCCCACCTTACCCAATTTGTACAAGGATGATTTTTTTTTTTTTTTTTTTGTAGAGACAGAGACTCACTTTGTCGCCCTTGGTAGATTGCTGTGGGGTCACAGCTCACAGCAACCTTCAACTCCTGGGCTTAGGTGATTCTCTTGCCTCAGCCTCCCGAGCAGCTGGGACTACAGGTGCCCACCACAATGCCCAGCTATTTTTTGTTGTTGTTGCAGTTTGGCCAGGGCCGTGGTGCAATCTGGACTCCTCACGAGGTATCAGGACCATCAAACGAGGGAAGGTGAAAAAGGAGAGGTAGTGAGAAACTTTCTGCCTCCTCTTTCTCCCATCTTTTTTCTATATCAGTGGTCAGCAGCAGTGGCCCATGAGCCAAATTTGACCTACAACCAGTTTCTATAAACAAGGCTTTATTGGCACACCATCATACCTGTTTATTTGCATGTCATCTATGGCTGCTTTTGCACTACTCACCAGAGTTGAGAAGTTGTGACAAAGATTGTATGAAGTGTAAAATCTAAAGCATTTACTCCATGGCTTACGTAGAAAAAGTTCACTGACTCCTGACTTAGCCCCAAGGTTTTCAAAGTTCAATGTATAGCAGAGTCCCTAGGGGCAGGGTTTAAAGCACCAGTTGAGTCATCAGGCCTCATCTCCAGTGTTTCAATGTAGGGTTTGTACTCAGCTTGGGAATTTGCATCTCAAATGAGTTCCCAGGTGATGCTAAGGCTGCTTGTCTGGGGACAATTCTTTGAGAACTATCACTTTCAACAGTACCTTTAAGTTCTCAGGACTCACCCCTGCCTGGATCTAAGAAAAATCTGCTTAAAGTTACAAAGCTCAAGGTATTATTTCAGGCTCTGTCTCTACTTTAGTCCTTCTTTTGAAACTCCATTTTCATCCACTGCCTTTCTCTTTGTGTTAGTCCTCTCTGCCCTTTAAGTTAAGTTATTTTCTTAAAAAATAAGCCTGCTTTCCTCCTTGTTTTCCTTAAACAAAATACCATCTATATTAAAATGTTGACATCTAGATCTCTTTAAGAATCAGTGGCCACTTTCATCAATTATTGCTCACAGGAATCTATTCTGTTGTTTTACTCATACCTTATTTACCCTCTTCCTGTACCAAAGCAAGTAAATAATGTAAAGTCAAAACTTTCAGTTTTCTCATCTGAGTGAAAGTTTTTTAAGAGAGGGAAACTATGTGCTTTTCATCAGTTGCAGAAGTGATTAAATACACAGTTATCAGTTTGAAATAGGATTTGAGAGAAATTGGGATTGAATCAAACAGAAGTGCTGGTTACCTTCTCCATTCTGATGAGTTAAATCTGTACAAGGTTGTATTATTATTTTGCTAGAAGTGCTGTGATTTAATAATGAAATTACCAGCTAGGGCCACATTTAAATGTAGGTGAAGGCACATTCAGTGATGAAAGTGTTTGTAATATTCAGGACTATATAGTGACTGCTCCTTTCTCCTCTTACCGAAAATACAAAGGTGACTGCTTATGGGTTTACCATGGAATGAAGCATATTACAATTTAATTTTGAACTGCAAATTCATAGGAAGTAGGAATACATTTGTTTTGTTAGCTGACCCACTGTCAGTAAAGTATTATACCCATCCAATTACTTATTACGTTTATGCAATAATATTCCTGTCTCCCTTCTTCTAATTTGCTGGGGTCTATGGTTCATGGAAGAAACTACCAAAGAATAGGTAGGGTTTATAAGTCAATTTATTTCTTCTACTCTCTGCCTTGGAAAAAAAAAAATTTATAGTTGGGAAATCAACCTTTGATTAAGTTATCATCCAGCTTTAAGAAAACATGAAAATTGATGAACTGTTTGAGTGAAGAGTGATGAAAACAGCTATTCAATCCATCAATTGCCCAGCCAGAATGAAGCATTAGTAACCACTCTTTAAATGTGAAATGTATTAGTCCTGGCTCTATCCATTTATCATAGATTTCATGCCTCAGATATATGCATAATGTATTACAATGCAAAAGTTCATTCCTCACACATTTATGTATTTAATATTTCTCCCCCAGAAGATCTGAACATGGCTGAAAGCAAAGTTATATTTCTCTTCCATAATAAAAAAATAATCAAGTGTTCCCCATACAGGAAGTTTGCCATGAACTTATGGCAGAAGTCCTGCTGTATTTTAATGCTGTGATATTGATGGTGTCGCTCACCTGACAGTGGCTTCTTTCAACATCATTACTCTTCTCGTTTAGGACTTTGTGATAAAAAGTCATCTTTTGAAAACTGGAACTTTCAGTTCTTGATAATTCAAAATGATGAACTTTCAGGAAAGCAGATGCCCTGAAGACTACCTTAAGGAAACCAAGTATAGCAGAACATCCATGGTTGACCACTTCCTCCATTGACTCCTCCTTAAGTTGACCTAATTTTCATAGACTGGACATGCACCACCTGTACCTATCAGTACAGTAGACCTAGTTCCTTGTGTTGACCACCTCCAGATATTGACCAATTTATTACAGTCCTTTGGGTGGTCAACTTACAGAGGTTCTACTGTATCTGTAATTATAGTATTTTTTATTTAATACCAAATGGTAGTAATATGACTAATATAAAATGGCAGAGTTGTTTCTATTTAGAAGTGAATCAGTAAAACTACTCCAGGTGTTAGAGGAAGGATAATTAACACAATTTTACACCTGAAAACGTCTGATTCTGAATCTGAAATCTGAAACACTTCTGATCCCAAGAATTTAAGATAAGTGATATTAAACCAGTATATAATTTCTACAGTGAGCAGCCATCAGCTGACTGTCACATTACAGGACAAAATCTGATTAACTCCCATGAAAATGCTAATAGATAATACTGTTATCCCTCCTGGACCTATACGTTTTATAATGGAATAAAAACATAATATATAAAATATATTTAAAATAAAGTTTGATTATCTCTTATCCAAAATACTTGGGATGGAAAGTTTTTGAGATTCTTGATTTTTTTTATTTTTGAATATTTGCATATCATAAGAGATAATCTTGGGAATAGGATCCAAGTTTAATAAGAGATTCATTTATGTTTTCTATATACCTTATACAATAGCCTGAAGGTAATTTCATGTAATATTTTTGATAATGTGGGGCATGGAACAAAGTTTTGACTAACATTTTGTTGTAATCTGTTACATGAGGTTGTGTGGAATTTTCCAACTGTCATGTCATATTGTTGTTTACAAACTTTGGATTCTGGTGCATTTTGAATTTTGGATTTTTGGATTACAGATGCTCAACATGTATTCATCTATTTAATCTGGAGATAGAAAAGCTTGGGGAGGAAAAGTTATCATTGAATATTTGGGCAGGGGCACGCTTCCTATTTCAACTGAGCACCTACAAAATTACCCCCCAAATTGATTGTCTATGACCACATTTTGGCAAATTCTTTCACAAGGAATTTTCTTCAGACATGAGGAAAGACATATGGGAAGGGGGAAGGATGGGCCACTCCAGAGCCAACCTTTGGCTCTTGAAGGTGCTCTGTCAACACTGAGGTAGATGTAAGTGGCATCAAGAGACTTTTCTCCATCATTCATGATTAATTGGCTACTCTAGATGCCCTAGCCTCTTGGTTAGGCAAATAATAAAATGGTTCAGCCTATAAGATTAATGAAAGCACCTATCCAATAGATTTACCCAATTACTTCCGGTCCTGATTAGATTTGGACAAATGAGTATTCACCTGTCTATGTTAAAGGCACTTAGTCACGCACTCACATCATTACATTCATAATGCTAATACAAACATTTCCACAGTTTTAATTTAAAAATCAAGTACAAAAACATTGTTAATACCTTTTTTAATTTTTGCAAGATTGAAATTGTTAAATGTCATAATTAGAGTTCATATTTTGTCTTCCTCCTTCTCTTCTATAATCCCCTTTCTAAAAATTTCTGAATGAATATAATCATTGCAGAAAAATTTTATAGGTTTTCTCAGAAAATAATTTATTTCTTAATAATACAGAAGAGAATAGTAGCTCTAAAAAGGAAAAAAAATAAACCCATTGATTACGTTTTTGAACTATCTAGAAACCAATGAGAATTTAAAAAAAAACCTAGGGGATCAATACATTGTCCAATATGTTTCTGGATTATGCACAAATTGCACTGGTTATCTTTGTGAAAAGTGTTTTTCTTTTACAATCCACCCATTTACTTTGCAAATGAAAAGTGAAGCCAAAAATATCCTTATTTCACCTATGGACACAATTAATATCCTACTTGCTGAACAAAGGAGAGAATAAAGTGACAGGGAATTTGGACCGATTCCTTGACTTTAGGTTAGAAGTCTTGGTCCTTAATATTCAGAGATCACAAGTTTCTATAGATAAAAAGAATACGGTTATAATTAGGGAAAAAATGTTTAGGAATCCAAATGTTTGAGTCTAGACTCTGCCATTTACTGCTTTCATGGCTAAACTTATAACCACTCTCCACAGCAGCTTTTTCAACTGTAAAATTAGCACGAGGTTGCTCTACTGAGTTAAGACATGCAGATGCAGTAAAAGAATTATAAAACCGTTTAAAAAACTGTAATGATGATCGACACATAAATATCAAACACCTAATAGGCTTTATGACTATGGACGGTGCTATGAAGCAGCCTGGGAGGAAATCTTTTGAGAAATTTTCTAAGTGATAATTTTGAGCAATTTGCTAAGTTTTTCCTTCATTTGAGAATGAGGGGCTTGAGAAATTGTTTTTAAGAAAACAGGTAGGCTTGATGCCTATTAGCTCAGTGGGCACCGGCCACTTGTACCAAGGGTAGCAGGTTAGAACCCTGCCTGGGCCTGCTAAACAACGACAACTACAACAACAACAAAATAGCCAGGCATTGTGGTGGGCGCCTGTAGTCCCAGCTACTTGGGAGGCTGAGGGTAGAGAATTGCTGGAGCCCATGAGCTTTAGGTTGCTGTGAACTGTGATGCCTCAGCATTCTACCCAGGGTGACAGCTTGAAAATCTCCCTAGAAAAAAAAAAAAAGAAAGACAAGAAAAAAAGAAAACATGTAGAGAAAGGCTAGGATTATTCCATAAGTTTCAACAAAGTGTGGGAGGGAAAGGATTCTTTAGACCTTCTATCTTCCTCTGAATCCTGCTTGCTGATCTGTCTCTCTTAGAAAGCAAAGAATGTCTGTTCCTCAGTGCCCCAAATGAGAATGGAAAAGCGTGGATGGACATGATTAGTGTCAGGCATGGTAGGTACAAATGAGGAGACACAGATGTTAAAAACCTTGACTGTGGACAGTTGCAGGTTACAGGTGGGGATTTCCACTGGTGCTGAACCTTTATCAGAGGTAAGAACGAGAAGCTTCACCTGCAGGTGGCTGAGGAACAAGTTTGGGTAATTTTGATTATTATTTATTGTTAACATGAGTAAAACATTAAGAAATATTGTTGCAAAACTCTTTAGATTCATCTCAGAATGTCCTGAAACTTTTGTCTCTGATGCATAAGTGCATTAATTTGGGACTTGGCAAGAAGGAATGGTTTCCCTGACCTGTGTAAGAAATTTCCCTGGAGTATCATTTCTTGCACATAACAAGTGACCTTTGATCGCTCATACACATCTTCCTTAACGTAGTTCAAGGATGTTGCCAAGTTCTGTAGTACTGTTCACGAACTGCAGCTTCTATGTCTCCCCTTTTCTGTCGTGGTGGCGATGGCTGTGACGGTGGGTGCTGCCGCTTTTGGTCGTTATTTGCCTTCTCTTTCTTGTTCCTCTTTCTCTCTCTCTCCCTTCATTCTATTCCACCCTATAAATCAGAGCCTAATATTCCTGAAGCACTTCCAAGAAGTCGTTTTGAACTCCCCAGTACATGCCAAATGCGGTACGCACTCCTCAATCCTGCATTCACTGCCTTCTCCATTTTAATTTTTAATTGCCAATCTTACAGAAATAGTTGCTGTTCCCAAACATTCCTTGTGTTCGTTCATTTAGGCCTTGACCCACACGTAAGGATCTCTGCTAGAAATGCTTCACATCCTTTCCTTACCAGGGACAGGCCAGGTGTAAAGTCCTTGGGAATACGGACTTTGTAGAGAGGGAAGGGGACTCAGGCTGGCTGAGTATCTGCTCTCAGGGCAAAGTGAGGAGGAGGGGAAGAAACCTTCCTGCAGAGAGGCAAGCTAGCAGCCCTGCCCAGGGAAGACCACAGGAGTGCTCATCATGCCTCTGAGAGTTCTGGATCTGACCCTAATGCTTCATCCCACCACGTCTTCCACTAGTCACACTGTATATCCTGCGTTCCATTCACAATTCATTATTTTCTTTTTCTTTCTTTCTTTTTTTTTTTTAATTTTATTTTTATTTTTTTCTTTTTGGCTTTTTTAATTTTATTTCATTGCTTTATTTTTTATTTCTTTACTTTTTTTTTTTTGTTTGTTTGTTTTTGTTGAGACAGGGTCCCACCCTATGTCCCTGAGCAGAGTGCAGTGGGCATGGTAGCTCACCACAACCTCAGATTCAGGCTGTGGGCACCCCACTGCCTCAGCCTCCGGAAGCCGCTGGGATTACAGGCGCTCGCCGCCATGCCCGGCTGGGTTTTTCCATTTTTTTCATGAGTCGGGGTCTCACTGTCGCTCAGGCAACTCTTGAACTCCTGAGCTCAAGCAATTCTCCCTCCTCAGCCTCCCACAGTGCTGGGATTACAGCCACCGCGCATGGCCACAATTCATTATTTTCTTTCCTCTTTTCCCCCTCTTGTATAATTTTATTTTTAAATCATCATATGAATATAGGCTTTTGGATCAAAACCCCTTTAAGATATCACCTAAACCCAGCAAGACTTGCCCACATCAGGAAGTCCCCAAACACCAGATGCTGGCATGGATGTGGAGAGAAGGGAACACTTCTACGCTGCTGGTGGGATTGCAAACTAATGCAGCCTTTTTGGAGAGAAGTATGGAGAATCCTCAAAGATCTAGATGTAGATCTTCCTTTGACCCTGCAATCCCATCACTAGGTATGTATCCAGAAGAACAAAAATCATTTTACCACAAAGACATTTGCACTAGAATGTTTAATGTGGCTCAATTCATAATTGACACATTGTGGAAGCAACTTAAGTACCCATCAACCCATGAATGGATCAACAAACTGTGGTATATGTACACCACAGAATATTATTCAGCCGTTAGAAAAGATGGAGACTTTACATCTTTCACATTTACCCCGATGGAGTTGAAATGCATTCTTAGTAAAGTATCATGAGAATAAGAAAATAAATATCCAATGTACTCCATACTAATATGAAATCAATATATAAACAATTACATGTTCATAAGAACAATAAAACACTAATATAGTCCAGTTTGGGGGTAGAAGAAAGTGGAAGGAGGGGAGGACATATGACAGAAGGAGGGAGGGCAGGAGGCGGGATCTCACCTACTGTGCACATTGTGAGGGTGTATAACATGCCCCCAGGGTGAGGGGCTCTTCTACAAATGGAACTTTACCCTGGAAGTGAGAACAATGCAACCTAAATATTGTACCCTCATATTAATTTGAATAAAGTTTTAAAAAAGTAGGCTTTTGGGTACAGTTCTATGGGTTTTCACCTGTGTATAGATGGATATAATCGCACCACAATGCAAAGAAGTCTCATTGCTCTCAAAGTGCCCTGTGCTATCCCTAGAAAGTCCCTCCCCTCACTCCACCCCAGACCTCTGGAAACTGCTGGCTTATTTTCTATAACCATAGTTTTATTATTTTGAGAGTACCATATGTCATATAATGTTATTACTATATAAATGCAATCACAAACATTGCATAAATGGAATGTTGAAATATTATCTTTGAAGCCAAGTTTTCTTTCATTAAGCACAATGGTGCAATGCCTTTGACAGAACAAACTTTTAAAAATTTTTGATGAACTTCAACATACCAAGTTTTTCTTTCATGAATCATATTTTTGTTGTCATGTCTGAAAATTCTGTCTAATCCCAGGTTATAAATATTTTTTCTATGCTTTCTTTTAAGAGTTTTACATTTCTAGGTATAAGATACATTTTGAATTAATTTTCATGTAAGATGGGATGTTTCAGTCAAGTTCTTTTTGTTTGTTTGTTTGTTTTTTCATGCATATTGATGTCAGATTGTTCTATCACTATGGTTGAATAAAAGCATTCTTTCTCCACTGAACTGATTTTGAACTTTTGACAACAATCTATTGGTCGTATCTGTATGGGTCAATTTCTGGGTTCTCTATTCTGTTCCTCTGATCTTTTTCTATCCCTTTGTTAATACTACAGCCTTGATTATTGTAATTAGATAGTAAGTCTTAAAATATGGAAGAGGGATTCCTCTACATTATTCTTCTTTTTAAGAATTGTTTTAGCTATTCTATTTCCTTTGTCTTTCCATATAAATCTTAAGATGTACTTATCTGTATCTACAAAAAAAGAACCCTGCTGAGATGTTTATTAGACTTGTACTAGAAATTAATCTATAGATTAATCTGGGGTTAATTGACATTTTTACTGTGTTGACTCTTCAGATTCTTGAACACAGTATGTTTCTTCATTTATAACATTTACATTTTCTTTAGTGTTTTTCATTAATATTCTGTAGTTCTCAGCATGTGTACCTGGAAAATGTCCCATTAGATTTATGCCTATTTCTTTTTTTTTGGGGGGGGGGACTATTATAATGGTATTGACTTTAAAATCAGTTTTCAAACACCAATTTCTAATATATAGAAATACCATGGATATTTGTGTCTTTATTTTGTATCCTGTGATTATACTAAATTTGTTTGTTAGTTCCGGGAGTATTTTTGGAAACTCTTTTATTTTCCCTGGGATTGGGCTGTTGAAGGCCTGATCTTTCTCCAAGGCCTTTCTTAAATATGTTTCCTTCTCTGAGGACTTTCTAGTTCCCCCTGCCAGATGTAATTTCTTCTGTTAAATACACAAATCATTTTGTCCCTATGTGTCACATGTCGGGTTTTCTCTATTATGATGCATTGAATACTTTTCTCACTTTTCCAGTATAATAAGGGGTAACCATGCTGTTAAATACTTTAAATCATAATTCTGTCTCTTCTCATGCTAGGATAATGGGAACATTTTCTAATCTCTCTGACTTCCAGTTTTCTTTTTATTTGAAAATAGGAGTAAACAAAAACTACTTTGAAGGCATATTGTGAAGATAATACTTGTTAAGAGTTCAGTAAATATTAGTTTTTTTAAACTCTTTCCCTGAGTATAAACTCACATTGTTGAGAGTTTATTGCTACATACTTGCTTGAATCCTTGGCAATTTCAGGATAAAGCACACTCTACAGATCTATGTTTAATTGTACGGGCAGAATTGAGCACACAGGATAAGGCACACCGTCTGTGCTTAGTAAATCTTAAGACTTTTCAGTTTTTACGACAGCTAGGAAAGCACAGTCTTTTGCAGTAACTATTGCTATGTAAAGCTTCATTAGCTGGGTCAATACATGAACCAAGGGAAAGAAGGAAAATATATGTGGGGTCACATGCACTATGCTGCATCTGTGAGCGTGTATAGAGTTTGGAGTGCAGGTATGAAGCTTGTTCCCTTGCTGCAGTCTAAGAGAGGAGAGCATTCCCGAGGGAGTCCAGCAGGGTGCACTAAGAAGCCAGAGGAAGGCAATGTGCTGGGAAACTGAAACCTCGCAGGAGCTGAGGGTAATACTGAGTTTATTATCATGACCTTCATTGCAGATTAGCTAGGTGAGAGAGTGGAAAGACATGGGGATGGGAAAAGGTAAGCAGTAGCAGACAAACATTACACATTAAAGCATTATTAAAAGTTAACATTTGAACATTTTTAATCCTTATATCTAGGTTGGAAACTGTACTATAAAGATTTACATGCTTTGCTCCAAAATAAGCTATAGAAATTTTATTCATTAATTTTATTCTTTACAATATGAGCCTAGTACTCATCAGGCAATATGTTTTCCAGAGCTCTAGGAAATAGCTGAATTTTTATTTATCATGTATATGAAAAAAAAGATAAGGATAGTAGGTGCTACAGCTTGAATGCCCCCTACAAAACTCATGTTAGAAATTAACTACCATTGTGACTGTATTAAAATAAGAGACCCTGAAGAGGTGATTATGCCATGAGGAATCCACTCCTGTGAATGGATTAGTGTTGTTATATGGGAGCAGGTTACCATAGAAGTGGGTTAGTTACCACAAGAGTGAATGTGTTATAAAAGTTAGTTTGGCCCCCTCTTGCACAGTCTCTTCCCCTTTCACCTCTGTTGTGGGATGACACAGCAAGAAAGCCCTCACTAGATGCTGATCACTCAAACTTGGACTTCCCGGTCTCCTGAACTATAAGAAAAAAATCACTGTTCTTTATAAATCATCCAGTCCAGATTTTCCAATATTCCTCTGTAGCAGCAGAAAATGTACTAAGACAGAAAATTGATCTGAAAAATGGAGCTGACACTATAGCCAACACCTGAAAATATGGAAGTGGCCTTGGAACTGAGTAATGGGTCAATGCTGGAAGAATTTTGAGAATTAAGCTAGAAAAATGCCTAGATTGCTATAAATGGAGCATTAAAGGTGATTATAGTAAGGGTTTAGAAGAGAAGAAACATGGAGAAATTCAAGAACTTCTTAGCTATTAATTGGTCATGACCAGAATGCTGGCAGAAATACAGACAAAGAAGGCCACTCTGATGGGGTCTCAGAGGAAACTGAGGAACAGAGTTTTGGAAACTGGAGGAAAGACCATCCTTTTTGCACAGTTGCAAAGAACTTGACAGAATTTTGTCTGCATCCTAAGACTTTATAGACAGTGGAGCAATAAACCAGAATACCTGGCAAAAAAAATTTCTAAGCAAAATATTGAAAGAGCAGCATAGCTACTTTTAACCACATACAGTAAATGTGAGAGGAGAGAAATTAATTAAAGACAGAATTTATAATGAAAAGGGACCCAGAGCAGAAAATAGTGGAAAATTTGTGGACTGGCAATGTAAACTGAGAAAAGGTATCTTTAGGAGAGTAAACTAAGGGTGTGGTCAAGTGAATGTTTGCTGGAGACATATAGATAGAAAGGGACCTGGTGCTATTTTTCAGGACAATGTGCAAAGGACCCCAAAGGCATTTCAGAAATCAGAGATCTTCCAGGCAAGTGGGCTTTGAGTACAAAGTTTTCAGAGAGGCATCTGAGGAAATTCAGGATTTTATCCCCAGTGCTACCCCAGACTTTACTCCCCAAATTCAAGTACGATGTCCTGTGGCTACACCAGCCATATTTCAGGTGGGCCCATGTGCAACTCAGCCAACCAGTCTGGAAGAGCATAAACCTGGAAGATACAAACCTTGGCAAATTCTACGTGCTGCTAATACTGCAGGTTCATAGAATGCAAGAGCTATGAGGTCATGGTTTTCCTCCACCAGGATTTCAAAGGATGTTGCAGACATCTTGGGGACCCAGGCAGAGACTTGTTATAGGGCACCATCACCATGGAAGGTCCCCACTACGGTAATACCCAGAATAACTATGAGTTGCAGTCACTGCAGGGTCTTCAGTAGTCACTACCTAGCGGGAGTTATGGAGTTGGGTGGCCCCAAAGCCCCCAGAACTGTAAGTTCTCCAGCATGGAACTCTAGCTGGGAAAGATTAAGGCCTGAGACTCCAACTCATGGAGGATGCTGGATGAACTGAGCCCAGGAAAGCCATAGACACAAAGCTACATGAGGCCTTAGGAGCTCAACCCTCACTCCAATGTGCCCAGAATTGGGTATGCAAGATCAAAGAAGATTATTCTCCAGCTTTAAGACTTAATGTTGTTTTCCTTGTTGGATTTTATTTATTTATTTATTTATTTATTTATTTATTTATTTTTTGAGACAGAGTCTATGTCACCCTTGGTAGAGTGCTGTGGCATCACAGCTCACAGCAACCTCAAACTCTTGGGCTGAAGCAATTCTCTTGCCTCAGCCTCTTGGGTAGCTGGGACTACAGGTGCCCACCACAATACCTGGCTATTTTTTTGTTGTAGTTGTCATTGTTGTTTATCAGGCTCAGGCTGGGTTTGAACCTGCCAGCCTTGGTGTATGTGGCCGGCACCCTAACCATTGGGCTACAGGAGTCAAACCCCTTGTTGGATTTTAGGCTTACTTGGGACTAGTTGTCTTTCTTAATTTTTTTCCTTCTTATTTTTCTCTTTTGGAATGAGAATGTGTATCATCTGCATGTCCATCATTGTATTTTGGAAATAGGTAACTTGTTTAATTTCACATGCTCAAGGCTGGAGAGGAATTTGCCTCAGGATGAGTTGTGCCTTGAGTCTTACCCATATTTGATTTAGCTGAGACTCTGGACTTTGGACTTTTGAGTTGATACTGGAGTAAGTTTGGGGGCTATTGGGTTAGAATAAATGTATTTTGTATGTGGGGAGGATATAAGTTTTCGGGGCCAGGTGGAATGCTATGGTTTGAATATCCCAAACTCCTGTTGAGATTTAATTGCCATTGTGACAGTATTAAGGAGTGATACCTTTAAAGGGTGATTATGCCATTAGCGCTTCACCTTGTAAATGGATTAAAGCTCTTATCACAGATGTGGGCCAATTCTTGTGGGAGTATATTGGTTATTGTAAGAGTGGGCTTGTTATAAAAGTGGCCCCCTCTTGCTCTCTCTTACACCCTCTCTTGCACTTTTGTCTTCCCCCATGCAATGATGCAGCAATCAGGACCTTATCTGATGTAAGGCCCTTGACTCTGGGCTTCCCAGCCTCTGGAACAGTAAGAGAAAGTTTGTAGGCATTCTTGCTGTAGCAACACATGGAAGACTAAGACAGGAGAGGAGAGAGTATTTCAAATGTGTTAAAATTGGTCTTTCTTCCTGAGATTGGTTATGCCCCAAAAGGGGCTATAATTGAATCATCTTTGGCAACGAATATATATGTATTCATTTTCTAAATGCAAGTCAGCAGCCTCAAGAGAGAGTAATAGACACAGCAATGTAACAACGGGATGTCCTCCCCTTTACCCCCTTTTCCCATCAGTACTGAGTGTAATAGCTAAGAAATGTATAGGCTCCCTTTGATTTGGGGCAGATGCTCTCAAGGGATCACTAAACTGCAGCTCTCAAATGGTGACAAGCTTAAACTGCTCAGTTAATAGCTTAATCTTCCTTACACTAGAAATATCAAGGCTGTGTTAGGAAGGGTGTTCATGGGTCACACTGATCCGGGATGTATCATAGAGAACTATATATCTCAAAGTAGTCACATGTTAATTATGTCTAAAGCAGTTTTCCAATACTAAAGATACAGGCAATTTCACAATACAGTACAAAGAAAAATATTGAGAACTTTAATACTGTGGAGATATGCAGCTTGGGGTCTTGGAGATAACATTCTATGCACTGAATTCTATGAGTTATACCTATAGATTATTTAGTGAGATCAGTGCTTGAGAGAATGAGTAAAGTCAATATGAACTAATTTCTTTTTTTCAGAGCTTCGTTTTACCAATAAATGGGAAGAAAAATCAGAGGGGAGCAGTTGAGACTGTATTGAATACTCTTTTCTTACTAAGGTGGAATGTGATTGTCATCATATGCTGAGTGATTACATATCCCCAAATCTGTTTGTAGATCTGAATTTATTCCATTGAGTCATTTGCCTAGTCTTCATCCAAAACCACATTCTTTTAATTCTTTGATATTTATTTCAACTTATTTTTTACTTAAATATTATTTATATAACACTATGTGCCAAACACTATTTTTTAGTAATTTTCAACTACTAAGTCATTTCATCCTAAATAACTCTCTGGAGTGAGTCCCGTTATTATATTCATTTGAAAGATTAGGAGACTGGAGCTCTGAGCAGACTTAAGTTTCAGGTTCCCCAACTCATATTCGGTGGAAAATCTTAGTGAGCAGTTCAAGATTTCCAGGAATTACAAAGGACTTGTTTTCTCATGGTAACTTTTTGATCCAATTTTATGTGAGCTCTTAACTTCAATTAGTATTTCACTTCAAAGAGCTGCTTTCTGTCTCTGACTTGTGCCTACCAAGCTAAGAAAAACAATCATTTTTTCTTGTCCTTAAAATACTCCTATTTCCAATAAGGCTTTTATGTCCTAGTCAAATTTATTGAAGGTTTGGCAAATGCATAGCTGTTATTACATCACAGCATTTAAAATTACTTCAGTTCATAATCAGGGATATGTCATTGGCTAGTATTTATTTTCTTTTCTTCTTCTTCTTTGTTTTTTTTTTTTTTGAGACAGAGTCTTAATGGATAGAGTGCTGTGATGTCATAGCTCACAGCAATCTCAAACTCTTGGGCCAAGAGATCCTCTTGCCTCAGCCTCCTAAGTAGCTGGGACTACAGATGCCTGCAAAGGTGCCCAGATAATTTTTCTATTTTTAGTAGAAACAGGTTCTTGCTCTTGCTCAGGCTGGTCTTGAACTCCTAAGCTCAAGCAGTTCATCCTCCTCGGCCTCCCCAAATGCTAGGATTACAGGTGTGAGCTACTCCGCCCAGCCTTGGCTGATATTTTTGTAGTTTATATCTTATCTCCATCTGTAGGTATGTATGTTTTTCACTATTCTTCCTCTTCTCTTACCCTGTCCCCACCACACTCTCTCTTTTCCCTTTTGTTTTGTATTTTATATCAGAATCATATGTATAGATGAGCTATAAGGAGAAGAGCTTTTACCTCCAATGTGTCCTAATAATGTAGCTCCTAAAAGAATAAAATGGTTTTGTACTCTGAATTAAAATTATGTCAACTCATTTAGGGACAGAAAGAGCTGCAGAAAATTGTAGTCTGACATAGTAATTAACCTTTTTCTCCTCATCGTCATTAAACTATTGCTTGTGAATTCATATTTGTGTTTAGTAAACAAACTGCTAGAATTTGCAAAAGCTTTTACTATCATATAGTATGGGTCTTCTTTTCTGTATCAGCAATTATCAAACTTGGTTTCACAATGAAAATTCTGTTACTCTTGGCTCTGAGATCCCCATTTCCTTGCTGGCTGTCAGCTAGAAGTTCCTCGGGTCTTCTAAAGGTCACTTGTGTTCCTTGCTATGCTGTCCCCTCCATCTTTAAACTAACGATGGCATGTAGTCACATCCCTGTAGTGTTCGAAGTTTTGCCTTTCTCCTCTGCCATTTCCTAGAGAAAATGCTCTGTATTTAAAGAACTCGGGACGAGGTCAGGCTCACCAAACAATCTCCTTATCTCAAGGTTGACTTATTTGGAATCTTAATTATATCTGCAAAACTCCTTCACAACAGTTCCTGGATCAGCATTAGACTGAATACCTTGGAGAAATTGTATGAGCAGCAGGGGCCAGGGATCTTGGGACCACCTTAAAATTTTGCCTACTACCTCTAAGATTCATATGTGGTTCAATAGCTTTTTATTTCCTATTCCATCCTTGATTCTGAGAACAGTATTGAAGTATTATTGAAAGGCTTTCATGCCACACTGACTAAAGAACAAATCTGTTTAATTAAAGAAACCAATCAACTTGATCCCTATAATATAAGAAGTAGTCAGCTTTCAATGTCGAAGAACGATTTTCTCTTCAATTAAACTTCCCCATGAACAAGAGTAGGAAGAGCATTCCAGGGCAGAAACAATACAAAAAAAGGGAAGTACAGAGTGAAAATGAGCAGTGCTGTCCAGAAACCAGAAGTATAAAGAACTACAAAGTATGGGTTTATATTTTAAAACTATCAGCCTGCCATCAGGGGACAGGTCGGGTTGAGGAGTAGGGTGGAAGCTGGATGATCAGTCAGGAAACTTTCAAATGGGAATTGAGGGGAGGGAGAGGATGTTAAGGAAGAGGAATGGATGCTGACTGATCACAAGTGTGACTGAGTGAAAGAGGAGGAGATTTGAAGAACTCTAAAGTTTTGGGTCAAGTTCTTTTTTTCAAGTAATATGAGGATCCATACAATTAGGTTACCTTGTTTACTTTTGTAAAGTAAAGTCTTAAGTTTTATTTGATTTTTCTCAGAAGGGTTGTAAATGATTATCTGAAGTTTTGCATGCTGTGTTGGGGTCAGGGAGGTGGAGCAGGAGGCAGAAGAAAGGAATAAATTATTGCAAGGGCTTTTGGTGATAGGAGAATAGTTACTTGCAGGTGTATGGCAATAGAAAGGGGGAGGGGCTTGCCCTTGGTATCACACTTGGCCTTGAGGGTATACTAGTTTTCAATCCTTAACCTTGCCAGGCAAGGTGGCTCAGACCTGTGATACTAGCACTGTAGGAGGCCAAGGCATGTGGATTGTTTGAGCTCAGGAGTTCAAGATCAGCCTAAGCAAGAGTGAGACCCCTGTCTCTACTAAAAATAGAAAAACTAGCCAGGCATCCTGGCAGGTGCCTATAGTCCCAGCTAGTGGGAGGCTGAGGCAAGAGGATTGTCTGAGCCCAAGAGATTGAGGCTTCTTTGAGCTATGATGATGCCACGACACTCTACTAAGGGTCACAGAGTGAGACTTTATCTCAAAAATAAATAAATAAATAAATAAATAAATAAATAATAAAAATTATAAATCCTTAATCTTTTTCTCCTCCTTTTCTGTCTTCCCTTTCCCCATGCATCTCAGCCACCTCCACTCTTGTGTCCAGAGGGATAATACTCAATAAAAATGATGATTACTTACATTTAGAATGTTAATAATTACCAAGTAGTATCCACAGGCATTGATTTGGTCCTCATCACAGCATTGTGAAGTTGGCAGGGCAGAGATGTCCTGCCTATTTGACAGATAAACAAAATCTCAGATGAAATGATTTGGCCTCACATTTAGTAAGTGGCAAAGCCCTATCCAGAACCCAAGTCTTGTGATGAGGTGGATGGTGTTTGTTCTATTATATCGCCTTTTAATGCACTGCGAGATAAATACATGTAAAGAGCGTTGCATTTTATATAAGGATCTAGAGCAGTAGTTCTTGTAAAATAGTATTTTATAAGTGCTGTCTTGCCTCATTTTTGAAGCCTTGGCTAAAGACTATCAATTCCTCTTCTCAGCCAGTCTGATAATCCTTTTCTCCAACTACTTCCCTCATTAGGCTTTAACACTTGTGGGTGACAAGACACAATTACCCAACTGCTAGAGAGTCCCCAATACCTAACACCCAGGGATAGCCACACCTTCCCCAGGCCAGCAGAATTATTCAAAATACATAGTCTCTAGGAAGTCCACAAAACCCAGCTAATCCCACACTCCTTGCCATGTATAAGTAACCTCCTACTTATAGCTGACTAGTATCTTGTCCCCAAGCACAACCCGCTATGTGGTCCTTTATGGCAGCCTTCTCTTGTTTGGTTCTATCAGTGAAAAAGAGTTCTGCTGTTCATCTATCTGAGTATCTTTGTGCTGTGCACTGCCATAAAAGAACCAGTTATCATACCCAATATTATATAATTGTGGTGACAATTCTTTTTTTTTTATTTTTTTATTTTTTTATTTTAGTAATGTGTAATGTCACATATACATTCTTTTCATTTTTTAAAAATCATTTGAGAATTTCAGATAAAATAGAAAGTTAAATTTTATTATTAAGTTGTAAAAGAGAAACAAATTTATACATAATTTATAGGGAGAAATTCATAATTTATAATAAAGAGATGATAATGAGTTAGAGCTAGAGAATGATCTAATTAATATTACAATTGGGCCAATTAATTCCTTTCATTCCTTTTAATATAGAGTCAGGACATTTTACTGGCTTGTTGTTCAACATCAAGTTACAATGACAAGTGTGTTGATTGATCAGCTACCCCTGTGTGTGTGACTCTGATTCTGGCTCGTTATTTTTTTGAACTCCTTTTCATTTCCCAAATACTACTCTGATTTACACACACACACACACACACACACGTGTGTGTGGTTCCATAAACTGTATATATATTTTAAGAAAGGAAAAAACTGTCAAAATTGTAGTACTCAATATATACCAGTAACAAGCCACATTTGACTTCTGCAATTACATGAGGTGCTTGGAGTGGTCACCATCAGCACCCAGACACTTCTGGTTACTGGGGAACTACTACTTGAGCAATGCTAACCAACATCCACTCTGTGCATGACGTTTCAATTTCTTCCCAAAATACCACCAGGGTAGCCGGATATCCAACATTCTCCACATCATGTAAGATCTCCCATAGGGAGAAGTTAAGGGGTGTCAAGTCAGGAGAACATTAGGGAAACTCAACCACACCTCTTTGTTCTATCTGTTGTCCTGGCAATTCTCCCGGAGATAAGCTGTCAGATCTTGGTGCATGTACAATCCTGAAATGAAAACGTTTCATTTTGTTTTTTAAGACTGCTTCATGTACCTGTCCTGCTAACTCTTGTCTGCTATGCACGTGGCTTGGTAGACTCAGTGGCGAGTGTGTAAGGGTCAACACCACAGTAGAAAAGGCAGGACTTGTTGCTGTGGGAGGCCTCCTGGACCTTCCCTTGGACTCATCACACACAGCACCACTCGTCTCCTGCACATCACGGAAATGTGTGGGAAGTGCTCTGGCACAGGCAGCCCTGCACTGCCTTCGTGCTTCCACAGTGCTCTCGAATTTCCAAGGCCACGTCCAGTTAGGTTTGTGCCCCTCCATCCACAACCCTGCCTCTGCCAGTTTCTTTCGCCTATATTTTCATGGTAATTAACATTGTATTGGAATAACAGCATCTTGTTCAACTTCAAAAGTAATACATAAATAAGACCTATTCACTGTGTATACATTTTGGCACCCCAGTATACACACACACAACTCACATACATATATTTTTTGCTGGTGCATACATAATTGCTTTTATATCTAGCAATATCTTTAAACTCTTATGAATTATTATGAATTATATTTTGTAGATTAACTTGCATTTTAAATAGATAATTATCTCATCTTTGATAATTGCAATTTTCTATCTTTCTAACTCTTACAATTTTATTTATCTGTTTTCTTTTTTAATTTGGGACCCGAATAAGAAGTGATAGCATGTTTCTAATCATTAAATAAAACACTTGCTCTGAAGTCCTCTACACCAGATTTTAACAGTCCATTTTGTTTCTTTTTTTTTTTTAAGCAGGAACTCAACTTTATTGCGTCAAGTAGCCACTTATATAGAGCGTGGGGAAGGGGCAGGGAAAGGAGGCGGGGGA